>QRDG01000193.1:2066455-2228908 GCA_012064385.1 Puccinellia tenuiflora
CATGCTATTATATCCTCATTACTTAGCTTGCAAGTTGTATGCATTGTGATATCCTTGTTCTTAGCAAAAGAATGAATTTGAAGGAATTTCTCCTATAGGGTAACATTCTTCCATTTGTCTTTCCACGAGCGGGTAGAATTGCCGAAATTCACTACATGGTTTGCATGTGATTTAAAAGCATCAATAGGAGCAGTGCAATATCTCCACCAAATGACCCTTTATTCCTTTATTGGATTTTCCAAGGGGAATTTTCCCATCGGAGTAATGTGCTTCCCAAATTAGGTGAACCCAAGGTATATAACTTCTTTATAGAATTAAAAAAATGAATTTTATAAGGAGTGCTTGGTTCTGAGTTCTGAGATTAAGCGTACCCAACGTTTTTTTCCTTAGGCAAGCATATGAGATCCTATTTAGCAAGGCATGAGCCTCTTTTGTTAATCTCCTTACCATTCCATAGGAATTATTGCAATATTTGTCAATATGGTCTAGAATTGTAAATTGGACTCTGGTAGTGCACATAGCAAAGATAGGAAATACACAATTGTATATTTAATAACCACTAGTCTAGCATATTATAAAAGTCTAGAAATTCTAGCAAGCCTCTTATCCATATTTTTAGCCAGATAAACTGAATCTTCAATTCTACCCCTTGCGGTGCCCATAGGAAGTCCCAAGTAAGTAAAAGGGAAACTCCCTATATTGCATTGAATCAAATCTTAAGTTCACGAACTCTATCCAATGAAATTTGATTGGCAACATAGAGCTTTTTTGCAATTAAGCTCAGCCTAGTTGAGTTTGGAAAATCCATAAGAAAGCTTTTAAGTTCCAAATTTTGGTCTGGATCAGCTTGGAGAATAATTAAGTGCCATCAACATATTGAAGAACATGGTAATCTTGACCGTATGATATGTGAACAGGAAGATTAAGTTATCCTTCTTGTCAAGCATTATTAAGTTATCCTTCTTGGAGTCAAATGTCAAAAAAAAATTGAAATGAAATTTTGCGGATACATCTTTACATTCTAGGTGTTCTCAAAGTCGTGTCGTGGAAAATCAATATTTTTGTGGCCTCTGTATAAAAGAGAAAAAACCGTCTCGTGAAAAACTTTATTTTAGCACCACAAATTGCCTTTTTTTACACAAGTCGCAAAATATGTCGGTTTTCTGAGAAACGACTTTGTGAACACATTGGATGTTAAGATCTATGCGCGAACTTTTTTGCAATTTTTTTAACATTTCAAAATATGTTTAAATTGTATTTGAAATAAAGGGTGCATATTCACCCGGGAGCCAACCCCCCCCCCCCCCCAATTAGGAGTAATTCAATAGCGAGAACAAAACAAATATAGGAGTGTGGATCACCCAGTCTGACACTCCTTTTAAATTTGGTTTTCTTTCATGAAACCCCATTAAACATAATAGAAGTAGTTCAAGTATGGAGGATGCAACGGACCCAGGATATAAATTTGTCACCAAATTCCAAATATCGTAGCATGAATAGTATTGAACTCTACCTTGTCGAATGCCTTTTCAAAATCTATATTAAAGATAATAATTTCCTTCTTGGATTTATGACAGTTTACCCGTCAAGGGACGTGTCGGGGAATGACCCCCCGATATACCAAAGTCCACCACTTGCCAGATAACAGGAGGAGCGAATCAAGATGCCCGCACCCAGCTGGCTGGCCATCCGCCTGGCCGGCTGGCTGCCCTGAAGCCCTGTCCGGCTGGCCATCCGCCTGCCAGCCGGCTGCCCTGAAGCCCTATCCGGCTGGCTGCCCTGAAGCCATGGCCGGCTGGCCATCTGCCAGCCGGATCGCCTGCGAGGAGAAGTCAACCACCGCGTCCCATCGGACACATGCCTACGAGACAGGCGGACCCGGCTGCCACCAGCCGGCCGGAGTCGCCGACAAGGCAGCATGGAGCCTCCAGCCGCACGTCGCCCGTACCACGACCACGACTGCCTCCACGACGAACAGTACGGGGCGTGCAGCAAACCGCCGATCCGGAAACGGCGGAGGCGGAGCCGGCAGGACAGGAAGCGCGCCACCCGGCTGCTCGCACGTCCTCGACAGCAGCGCCTCCATACCGTGCGGCGTCCACTATACCTGATGGAAGAACACTGTGGGAAGGAAAAAGACTGTAGCCGGACCCGGCGGGGCCGGGTCAAGCAGCCATACCCAGCAGTCAGTGTGTAATCAGTCGGCCCCACACATGTACAGCAACCCCCGGGCCTATATAAAGGGGGGGTGCGGCCAGAGAGAAAGAGGATCCGGAAGGCCGAAAGGAAACCCTTGAACACTCACCAACCGGTCGATTCCTGGAACCCTAGCCTCTCATACAGCTCAAGGAGCTCACTTGTAACCTGTCCACTGATAATAAGAAAGAGCAAGGCAGGAGTAGGAGTTTTACCTCACTCCTTCATGACAATGGAGTTATCCATCCCGTTGACGGACTTCGGATTTGTAGAGGCAAGGCTGTGGAGTGAGGCGTTTTTGATCCATCCATGTACCTCACTTTTGAAAGTTTCAAAAAATAGTGGAAAAATCCTAGATATAAATAGTGACAATATCTACGAGTATGCAAAATTTCAACTCTAATTTCGTTATATTGTGGGTTAGACAAAAAAATGATAAATGGGTGGATCTGAGTGGTGAACATATATAGTTCAAAAAATTGAAAATTTGCGTGATTTGTCTTTTTTGTGTAGCCCAGAATACAATGAAATTTGAGTTGAAATTTTGCACTCTTATAGATCTAGACATTATCTACATATGTGATTTTATTCTCGATTCTTGGATACTAAAAAGGCCGATTTTAATTTTTGCAAAAAACGAGTTACATGTAGCTCGAGCTCCATTTGTACTTTTTGCCGGGCTGTGTGCATTTTTTTTGGGGGGTAATCAGATCTTTGTCTTCTCCTGTTTTTGCTCAAACGACCGATCGAGACATGACATTGGTCAAACCCCTACCTACTTGTAGTGGTATCTCAGAGCAAGGTTAATAATAGAGCCGGCTGCTAGCTATAAGGGGCTGCCATGTCACGTATAGCCAACATTAGAGTTGACTCATATAATAAGGTGGGCTATAAGGTTGGCTATTAGAATAATAGTTTGCATAATCTTCTCTCTATCTCTCTCCTTACATTTATTGAATTTGCCTAGGAGCACGCGTAGAGCTTGGCTCTTGCATAAGAGTCCACTCTCTCTACTTTTTCATGTCTCTCTCCTCCATATAGGCAAAAACGCCACGTAGACGAGATATAAGCTCACTGTTATACTTGCTCTCTCGGGTAGACACAGAAAAACGAGTTCCAAGCGTATAAAATACGTTTGAACTATGCAGTGGCAGGCAAACGATCACAAGAGAAAAAAACCTGCAAGTTTGGACGCGCGACAGCACGTGATGTGCACCGTTTAGCCCACATGGACATGGAACAGTGAACTGATCCGACTGAGCCTAGTCACCGATGCGCCTTCGTACCCTGCAACTGCAAGCAGAGTGGATCACGTGCCACACCCCGCGGAAATCCGATTCTTATTTTTTCTGCACGACTGCGTAGCATTGACCGGCCAATAGGAATGGCAGCCACGGCCTGGTTCCCGCTTTTCTTTCTTCCTCTGCGACGAGAAAAAGAAAACCAGACTCGAGAGATCAGATTTTGAGATGCTTCCAAGACAACTGTTGTACCATCGCGGCAGGGACCTCTCCGGAAATACACGAGGTAGGGAGGGTCTAAATAACCAGACAACATCAAAGAAGGCTCTGAGGTAAAGGAGAGAAAAAAAAAGAAACAATGGGTGATCGAAAGAGGCCAGAAAAGATCCTTTGAGAAAATCGAGAAAACAAAGGGAGGGTGTTGGGGTTGCAGCAGAGTGTCACGGGTCTGCCTTGAAAGCTGAATCTCGATCAAAACTTCCAATCCAAAACACCCGAGCAGACAGACAGCGGCAGCGACGACACATATTCCCTCCCACACCACCCCCACCGCCCACCAGAGCAAGCACGCTCCCCGAGGCACAGCCACCCCATCCACACTCCCCTCCCCTGCCTTCCTCTCTGCTTCCCCCGTCCTCCGTATTCACCACACCGCAACCCACTGGTCGTGGTTAAAACCAGAGCCACCACCCCAACCTCCACACCCCGAGTTAAAACCCCGAGCTGAGCTTGCTGGTTGTTCAGGAACCTCCGTCCGCCGACTCTTCGTCTTAACTGTTCAGTTCGTCCGTAGATAGATCCTCTAGTCGACTAGTGAGTGAGCAGTGAGGCGCGCGATGGAGAGGTGCGGGAGCTGGTCGGAGTCGGACGCGGCGGCGCAGGCGGCCGCGCAGAAGGCGGTGCCGGCGCCGTTCCTGACCAAACGTACCAGCTCGTGGACGACCCGGCCACCGACCACATCGTCTCGTGGGGGGACGACCGGGTGTCCACCTTCGTCGTGTGGCGCCCGCCGGAGTTCGCGCGCGACATCCTCCCCAACTACTTCAAGCACAACAACTTCTCCTCCTTCGTCCGCCAGCTCAACACCTACGTAAGCGCCGCCGCCATTTCCGCTTCCCTTTTCTTGCTCCGAGTTTGTGTTACGATGGAATGGATGCTGACGTATGGACGGGTGGCAATGTTGCAATGCAGGGGTTCAGGAAGGTGGTGCCGGAGCGGTGGGAGTTCGCCAACGAGTTCTTCCGCAAGGGGGAGGAAGAGCTGCTCTGCGAGATCCACCGCCGCAAGACCTCCGGGTCCACCACGTCGTCCTCGCCCCCGCCCTTCTTCGGCTCCCCGCACTTCCCTCTCTTCCACCCGGGCGTCTCGGTGGGCCCACCACCACCACCAGCAGTTCGTGGGCGCCGACGACGGGGCAATGGCGGCCGGCATGGGCGTGCCGTTCATGCAGCCGCATTGGCGGGAGCAGCCGAGCGCGCCGCGGCTGCTAACACTGGGCGGCCCCGCCCCCGCGCCGTCGCCGTCGCCGGCGTCCGACGGCCCGAACGCCGGCCGTGCGGCAACCGCGGCGGTGCTGATGGACGAGAACGAGCGGCTGCGGCGCAGCAACTCGGCGCTGCTGCAGGAGCTGGCCCACATGCGCAAGCTCTACAACGACATCATCTACTTCGTCCAGAACCACGTGCGCCCCGTGGCGCCCAGCCCGGCCGCGGCCACCTTCCTGCAGGGCCTCGGCATGCAGCCCCGCAAGATGCCTCCGGCCACCGCCGCCGCCGGGAACGGCACCTCCGGCGGGAGCACGACGTCGAGCAGCTCGCTCACCATCGCCGACGAGCTCTCGCCCCCGCCGAACCACCTCGCCGCCGCGGATAAGAGCGGCGGCGGGGAGGCCGGCAGCAGCAGCGCGGCCCGGCCGTCGGCGCCCCACCAAGCTCTTCGGCGTGCACCTCAGCGCCGCCCCGTGCGGCGCGGGCAGCAAGAGACCGCCTTCGCCAGAAGATGAAGAGCTGCCGTCCACGTCCCCTGCCACGAAGGCTCGGCTGGCGATGGCCATGGAGAGCGACGGCCTGAGCCTGTCGGTCGCGCCGCCGTCGCAGCCGTGCGCCGCCGCCTCGTCCCCAGCCAGGAGTTAGCTAGCTTAGCTAGGAGTAGTGGTAGTAGCAGGATTAGCATGCGTGGCGGCGCTGCATGCATCCGTGGACCGGCGCGACGACCACCATTTTGCTGTGTTCTAAAGTCTAAACCGACCGACGTGTTCTGTAGACTGTAATCCTGTTAGACATACGAGGCAGTTTAGTTAGCTTGTTCCGTTCCCGCAGTTTAGCGGGTGCTGCTTAGTTAGTTAGGGCTGGTCCTCTGAACTCTAATCGCTGTACTACCGCACTTGTGCAATCATGCGCCGATCTAATTGAAGGCAAATCAGGTGTTTTTTGTACAGTTAGTTGTAGTAGAAGCGCTCCAATCCAATCCAGTCCAATGCTGAAGCTGAGCTGTTGATGGTTCAAATCTTTTGTTTGCACGGCAAGTCCGGCCAGCCGGGAAAGTGCAGGAAGTCAGTTCCCCGATTTAAAACCGCTTTCCGAGCTCTCTCGGTTGCCTTTTGCGTGCGCTCAACGGGTCAAAGATGGGAAAGGCAGCTGCAGCCATTGCAGCCTTGGGTCACAACTCACAGGTCACCACGACCACGGGGCTTGTCTTGCTTCCGACTTCCAAGAGCCGGCGTACGTACGTAGGTTGTTTAGCAGTACTACCAGCTAGCTAGTTGTAGCCCTAGGCCGGTAGCTAGGCAGCTGAAGATAGATAGAGGAGCTAGATGATAGAGAGAGGTGTACATTGCATAGGCTATGCCGCTGCTGCATTGCAGAAAACCGGGAAGCGGCGGCAGCGCGTCATGATTTGAGAGGAGCCGGCGGGCGCCTGGAGGAAGAAGATCTTGGCAAGTCTAATCGGCAGCCGGAAGCGTAGAGGCCGGGCAAGAGATGTTCTCCTCCTCCTCCTCCTCGTTCTTTGATCATGTGTGTCGTGGTCGTGGGAGGTTGGCATCGGGTTCTGTTTCTTCTTCTACTCGCTTCTGCCGCGGCAGCAGGGAGAGACGAGACCAGGCCGGGCCGAGGCAAGGCGGGGCGGGGTTCCCACGATATTCCGAGAGGGAGGGACTCTGACTGCTGCCTTCGGAACGTGATAGTTCTGCCAGATTCCCCCGGTCCGCAGGCCCCACACGCCACAGGCGTATCGATACTTTCTTTACTGCTGCTGCTGCTGCTACGGTACACGTACGATGCGAGCTCAGCTCACACGCATGCCTGCAACCAACCAGCAGGAAAAAGCCTTTTGGCTGGCTCTGCGTACAGCCCGGCTGGCTGGTCCTGTCCGTAGGCTACGCCTTCTTCTTTTCTTTCCCTCTTTCTTTGGCGAAAGATGATGTAGCCGCGCTTCTCGACGACTAAAATACAGTAAATATATACTACCTGTACTTGGTTTGGTTCATGGTCGTACGTCTCAAGTCAATCATCAACTTTTTGACTCGTGCTGCACGAAATGCGATTCATAGTTTTATGAAAACTCATACTACGTCAGGGGGGAATGTATTTAATCATTTCCTAATGAACATAGCTGCAAATGCACCGGTGCTCCAAATGAACATAGCTGCAGAACAAAGAGGGGAGCAGCACTAATTTACACGACAAAGAAAGCTGCAAACGGTAAATAAGAATTAAGAATAGTTGCTGACGTCTAGAAAAAATGCACGGTATATAGTTAAACATCCTTATCTTTGACTCCATATATGAGACGTTAATTGTTTTTATTACTATAAATTAACATCGTATATCAATTGCAGATAATATTTCTTAAAAAACTTTTTTGTGAAAAATTCACTTGTTTTAAATTGGATAAAAAAAGTATAAAAATGCATATGGGGTGTATCTATGCCCAAAATACCATCTACTTCTAAATTTAGAGAGTAATGTATCTACTATGTGAGATAACGAGGGGGCATCTTTCACTGAATAGATTTCAAATGGAATTTTGTAGAATTGTCTTCCTTATGATTTTTTCACATGTACTATGACTAGGATTGAATCATACATGAATTTTACGTAATCATTCATTTAGAATGATTTTCATCGGGACTTTAAAATCTTCAAACCTCTTGAAGGAATCCTTTGTTTTCCTCAGGAGCAATCGAACAAACTTTCGTGCAAACACAATGTGGTTACACTGGATGGGCATAATTTTGCAATCATGAAAGCTTGAAATCTTCCGACATATATCTTACCGATGAAACAATACGGTTGCAAAAGCACTCTATTTGACATGGAAAGTTACAAAGGGTACAAAAAACTAGTAATAGCAAGTTTATGCATGCACTACTCTTTATTTACTCTTGTTAGGAGGATGCTAATTGCTACAACAGTATCCACTATGGTTCTAGCAAGATACTATTCTTTCCACATAAACTTATAATCATAAATGTACAATACATAGTAGGTTCTTTTATCTGGGTAAATGATTTTTTCGCTAGGTTTCGATAAACCCTTGCATTTCTACTAGATATAAAGAGAAATCAATAACAATTCCAAGCTTCTATGACTCCTAGATATGTGGGATTGGTTAGATAGTGTGCTTAGTCATAGTAACAACATTTCTTTAAACAACATTTATCCCTTTACCAATCTTTTACTGTTCATTTCGACACTTGAAATAGTTAATATCTGCGTAGAGCTGATTTGTAGCTTAGCATGTGGTGTGTCCACTACTGTACTTGCATAAAGATGTAGTCTTGTATATAAATTGATGATGATAAATGCAGTGTAATTATTATTTGGTGAAAAATGATTTTTTTTAGTGCTTTTGACAAATTCCTTGTGTTTCTACTAGATACAATCAATAGTACTCCCTACGTTTCTAAATATAAGATGTTTTAGTTATTTACATACGGACTACAGACGTATGTATTTAGACGTAATTAGTATTTATATTCACTCATTTTGCTCCGTATGTACTCCGCATGCAAATAGCTAAAACATCTTGATATGGAGGGAGTAGTTGCTAGCTTCTATGAATCCTTGGTTGCGTATTTGGCTAGACAATGGGCTTAGGAATACCAACAATAGTTCTGTAAACAAGATATATTACCTTTGCGAATGTTTTCCACTGTTCGTTTCAAGGACACTTGAAATAGCACAATATCTACTGTACGTCAAGTTTGTGTGTAGCTTAGAGCAACTCCAGCCGTTGGCCCCCCCAGGGTATCCGGCGAAGGCTTTTTAGCCCGTTCGCCGGCGCCCCCCAGGCCTTGGGGAGGCCTCGCTTCCCACCCGCCCCCCCAGCTTTCAGCCCCAAGGCACTTTTTTTTTGAATCGGCGTGTTCCCGCTACATATCGGCGATCATCGATAGTCCGGTCAAGCTCAAAAGAAAACATAATTCGGTAAAAAGAGGCCAAATCGACGACGTCGACCTCAAATCGCCGGCTCGTCGTCCTCCACTTGCACCACGACGGAGAAGTCGGTCGATGGCGCAGCGATCTGCGGCGACGATGCCGGCTCGTCGTCCTCCACTTGCACCACGTAGGAGGGAGCGGTCGATGATGCAGCGATCGGCGGCGACGACGGCGGGAGCTACGGTATATGGAGAAGGAAAATGGAGGGAAAGCGAAACAATAATGGCGGGAATCGTGTTGTCTCGCCGACAGGGCTGGCCCGCGCGGCGTTTCCCTTGCGCCGGCGCCCCCAGGCCGAACCCAGCGCGCTGGGTTCGGCCTGGGTACGCCGGATAACTTTTGGGCCAAATCCGGCGAAAAAACGAGACCCTGGGGGCGCGACTGGGAGAAAAATCGTCCGCCGGCGTCCAAAAAACGGTCCTGGGGGGGCTCTCGGGGGGACGGCTGGAGTTGCTCTTAGCTCGTGGTGCATGCAGCAATTCCATGTTCCATCACCAGGGCCCCTGCCGAGAGACAGCAGTCCAAGACAAAATTATTTAATACATGGACAAATCTGTTCCGAGTCCAAGTGGCCCCAGCATTGTCCGGGGCCCCGCCCGTCAGCCTGTCCCGCAGAAGATGCCCCTGCCACGGGTGAGCTGGTGGCGGGTCCGGTTCTGAGAAGCTCAAGAGGACGGAACAATCAACGGCCGCGATTCCAAGGCCGTTACTACCATGGACAAGAATCAGAGAAAGAAAATGAGAGAAATGCAGAGATCCTTCTCACAGTAGCTACCACATCTCATTATAGGCCTACCACTGACTAGACCAGTGGCAACTACTACGAATAATAAATTCATGAGTAGTACTGCTACGCGACTCCCGAGGTTGTCTCGACTGTTCTTTCGCTACGTCTCTGATCTGATCTGCTAACTTCGTTCATCATTTTCTCCATGCTTCTGACCCATGATCCAGCGAATTAGCGAAATACACCCAAATTTCTTTTTCTTCTTCTTCTTTTAGATCGATATTCTTGTTCTTCTTCTTTTCTGAAGCATCTTCCTCTCTTTTTTCTGCTCTGCTTTAGGTCGCTGTGTGTATGTACTGACCATCGAGTGCGTAGGTTGCAGCGATGGATGGTGTAGCTAGCTGCTGAGCGGCAGGCTAAGCGATCTTTGACCGCCCAGTCTGTGTGTATACGAATCTGGCTGCTGCAAATGCAATAGCATGCATCGCTGCCTGAATGCATATGCACAGTGGACAGCGTACTGTAGCTCCCCTGGTGCAGTCTACGGGATGCATGGATCGGATCAGGCTTTTCTGAACCAAGACGATCAGGCCATGTAAAGCTGCCGATCGAGGACAGCTGTTGAGCCGGCTGAAAACTTGTATGCATGGGTAGCGCCGTGTCGGGGTATGGACGGGACTACTGCCTTGCCTTTTCTGACCAGGCCGGCGTAGTAGCCAAGAAGGTACGACGACGGGGCTCAAGGCCACGTACTACGCTGTTCTATGTAGTTTGCGATGGACCCAACTTTGAATGCATTTGATGGTCGTTGATGATTCGTTTTGTGTTGGTATTAGTGAGACATATATATCGTGCATTCACCGGTACTAATTATGCATGAATATGCATGGATAGGCCTGGATCAGAAAAATCAGTTGCAACCCATCTGAAAATATTCCATTTGCAACTTTTGCAACCCACATGCCACAACATATATACCGCCCACGGGTTGCAAAATCGATGCAAATCTGACGGTTCTAGCGTTCTAGCGTTCGGTGAGCTCTAACTTAGTTTTCACACGAACGAGAATTCACAAAACCTGTAATACTAAATGTTGCGACTATGCTATATTGATCGAACAAAAAAGATAACAACACAGTTTAGCAAAAGATACATGTTTATATAGCAAATTCTCACTAATCACATCCAATTCACATCCAGCAAAAACTCGAAGAAAAAAAAATCAACGCATGAATATAGAATGCGAGCTCAAACTTTAATCCTCCTCACAAAAACATTTGTATCATTGAAACAATTTGCATTAGAACTTGAGAATCATCGCAACATGTCGTTCGTGATTTCGTAGAAAAACACACAGAAGTTTATAGCATTTAAAAAACACTCGTGAAACATCGAAGTATCCGCATATACTTGTTGGAGTATTAACTTCGCCGAATCGGCCTCACGAACGACGAATCTGGCTCGTCGACACCGGATCTAGTTTGCATGGTCTCATGATCTCCCTTTGCTTCCCATTGAGAAGGGCATAAGGAGACGGGGACGGAACCCACCAAGTGTTTTATTGTCTAGAGGGGGTGGGTGGGGTGGGGTAGGGGTGCCGGGGGGGGGGGGGAGCACACCGGTCGTTTTGATGCTATGTATAGGACAGTTCCTCGATGAGGAGGTCCGCGTCCATTCCTGTACTTGAATCTAAGTCAGCGCAGAAGCATGCTACGAGAAGGATATCCTTTGAAGGAATATAAGAGTTCTCCAAAACAAAATGCACATAAATATGGACCAACATTACTCTCTAATACATACATGACCTTCGTATGACTAGTCTTTTTTTTGTTATCTGTGGTATTTCCTATGAGATTGCAGAGGCTGGGGATATACCCCCATTTGAAAAAATAAATCATATGAGAATCGAATATTGAAGTACTAGAAGCAAACTCACACTTACTATCACATATAAAATCCATGTACAGAATCGGAAATAATCGACTTCCTAGAGTGTACATTCGACTATAGGATTACTCTCCTTACTCTTTTTTGACAGGATTACTCTCCTTACTCAGATGTGTAGCAATCTTTTCTTTCTATCTCTCTCCTCGTCCACTCTCGATCGATGGATGACAGTGGGCCAGGTCGCTTGAGGTTCGTTTGTCTGTTTGCAGCTTCCCATACATTTCAGGCTCCACTCTCCGGGAACATCCAAAAACCTTTCATTTTATCTGCCTTTCGTTGTCTTCCCAATTATCCAGACATCATGTGACATCAGTCTTTTGTTTTCTTATATCTAGACAATGTGTAATTCCTACAAACCTGTGTTAAGACACCTCAATTTGTGTCTGTAAATTAATACATGGTATAACAACGTATAGGTGAGTGAGTGTGTAGCATCATGGATTGTCCTTAGCAATATATCCAGGCCGGGCGTAGGCGGGGCGCTTTGCTTTTTCCGAAATGCCGCATGCAGCTGGTCCATTCGCGTTGACAAGCTAGGGACAAAATCTTTGGCGAAATCCCATCCGGCAGGGCAGTGAGGAAAAACCACTTTACCCGATTGCACACTTGGATTCACGGGGTTAAAAGCAAGCAGCATGGAATATTAATTCATTAGTGTTTGACTGCTGCTGTCAAAGTGCCGCCCCGGCCGTACGTGTCAGGTACTGAGGTCCTTCTCCCCCTCCCCCTCCTCCTCGTGCGTTGCTGCATGCCTTTCGCACTAGGCACACAGTCCCGCCTCCCTCCCCTTTTGAGTCTTTTGAGCTCTGCTTCTTTCCTCTTTTCACCGTGTGTGAGACGGAATTTTTGAACTTTAAAGGCGAAAGTTACTCCGGAAGGTTGCTATAAAAAAATGATATGAAAAGTCAATCAAAGTTGAGCGGAAAGTAAAGCAAGTGCCTGCAAATTTAGCCCTTTCGTGTAGGAAATTGACGAGGGGCCCTGCTTCTGCTTCAGCGGTTCATCCTTTCGGGTACTACGCAAAAACAAGAGTGCATAGTCAACCATTCAAAAGAGTGCGGATCCAAATCGGTTCCTTTTCTGTTTCACGAAAACAAAGAAAACGAATTGCTTCCTTTCAAACCGCCAATTTCCCTTCCCAGCGGTTAAGCACGGTAGGGCACTCCCGTCTCCCACTCCCACAGCTCAGGGCGTGTTCGGTAGTGGCCTAGGATCCTCAAATCCCAGCTCCCAACTCTGTCTCCAGGATCCTCAAATCGATAGGAGAAGCCGAAAAACGTTCGGCACAGCTTCGTTTCCGTTCTTGGGCTGGAAGCCCATTTTCGTCCATTTCAGCCCGTTTCAGGTGGGAAAAGGTAGGCCTGGTAGCAGCCAAATTGCTGATTTCGGTGACACAGAGCAGGCCGGCCAGGCTAGTCGAAATACGTAATGCTTCAACTATTTTTTTCCCCTGATTCTGGGACTACACACAGCATACAGAGAGGAAAACAAAGACTTCTGTGTGTGTCAATGAACTAGAAATAATTATAGCTATATATATGACTTATATATCCCAGTTTGAGCGAACATTGGATCATTATATAGTGAGCTGACATTTTGACCACACAATGTAGTACCTCATGGAATTTGCGATGGACAGTATCTGCTGCATGTTTGAACCGGTTCTGGGTCCTTCTATTTGATTCACAACCACCCATCGTCCACAAGAACATAGCGAGAGACTCATAGCTGCTAACAAAGGGGGAATGTTTGAGGCCATACCGATCGACCAACATGTCATGAAGATCAAAGAATACCCTTGCATTCATTCTCAACATTCTATAGGTCTCTCCAGGTGTGTCAATAGTCTCCTGCAGCCATCCAAACCCACTCAAGATAGATGTCCTAGGATCAGCCTTCATCACCCAACTATCACAGTACTTCCCCAATATGGCCGATGCACTTGAACACATGTTGGATATGTCCCGTGCACGCTTGCAAACCAACATTCTCTTCATTTTATAATACTTGTCATCCTCACTTTCACTTTCAGATGCCATCTGCATATGCACAATCAATTATTGAAGTGACAATGTTAGCATCATACACACATGATTTATTAACATCGATGCAAGAAGCCAAATAACAATTCATAAGCATATATTATCCATGCAATTATTACAAGCCAAATATGAAACATAGGTTCTAAAAAGTGCACAAATAGTTCAACAAACAAGTAGATACAAAACCGACTAGTTCGGATACATGTTCTTATACTTTCTGGCCAACCAACCAAGTCGAGACCCAGCACTCATGTGCATAAAAATCTGCCTTTGGTCTCTCTTGGACATCAACTCGGTAGCAATGTAGTGCTCATCACTACCTTCCTTTACGCCACATTCTAAAACAGCATCCATGACAGTTGTGACAGAGGAGTCAACATCATCCCTAATGAAAGACTCAAATGAGGATTGAGACCTCTCAGCAATGTCACCAATCCTTGTAATCTGTTCCTGCATCACTAGTGCGGTCCTCGGTTTCTTGCTACCATCATGAACAAACTTTCCAAGCCTCTTGACCACCAAAGAACTACCTCCTACATCACCAAGAATAGCTTGTGCTTCCATATCCTCCACATCAATATCATTGATGTCATCAACATTCAAGGCATCCGCTAAAGCTGCACTAGAAGGGGGTGGTGCACCTGAAGATGGATTCCAATGATCGGTACCATCACTAACAATGTCTTCAAAACAGATCTTCAAATTTTCTTCATTGCGGAGTCCATGCTTTTTGAACTTGCCACATCCTTTAATGTCCTGTAACACAAGAAAAATACAATTGTCAATAACCAAAGTTAATTAATTGTGACACACAAACAAAAGCATGAGAACTCACTAGTTTTGCTAACTTCCACCATCCGGCATCTTGTTTCACAGTGTTCTTCTCATGGTCCCATCCCCCTCCTGTTTCCCTCAACCTGAGCCTCTTGAATATGTTGTAATCTACTTTCAGCTTGTCCCACTTGTTCTTCAGTTGCCCATGCTTGTAGTCAAGACCTGTTCTTATTTTGAATTGAATTGCCACGTCCTCAAATGCTTGCGGGGTCAAGTATGTGTTTGGTCTGTTTCCCATCCTCACTTGCGCGACAAACAAATCGGTGAGAATCCTAGTGTTCTCATCATTCCATTCGGCAGCCATTTTCCACTGGTCTATAAAAATGAATGTCACTTTTCTGTAATAAAATCTGTAGCAAGTTTCTATACATAGCACATCAAGCAGCACAAATTTCTGTACATATATAATGCTAGCAAATACCATATACATCTAATGACAACTCAAGCAAAGTTGTGTACATAGCTGATAGCTGGGTCGGTTTGCAAAAAAAAAAAAGTAAACATAGGTCTGTAGGTAGAGGAGCAGAACTACCTCGGTGAAGAACTGGGAGGAGGTCGAGATGGTCCCCGGCCGGAGAAGGGTGGGGCGACTTGCCGGAGGAGGGCGGGGCGGCAGGAGGAGGGCGGGGCGGCAGGGGCTTCGCGGCACCGGCTTCTCGGCAGGGGCGGCAGGGGCGGCAGGGGCTTCTCGATAGGGGCTTCGCGGGAGGAGGCGGCGGGCTCGGAGACGGGAGAGAAGCGGCTGGGACGACCTTCTCCAGGAACGCCGGCTTGGTCGCCGGATTCCGGCGACGCCCGGGTGGCGGCGGCGCGCTCCTTACCTAGGGTTTCCGGTCGAGTGGGGAAAAGAATGGCAGGCCGCGCGGGAGAGAAGGAGCATCGACCGGAGGAAATAGGAAAATAACCTTTCGATGCATCACTTGGCGGTGGCATTCGGTCGTAATATCTGTGCAAAGCCAGCTTCTCTAATTTCCAGCGGACCGATTTGCTAGCTCCGAAATTTGTACATGCTTTCGGGCCAACTCTTCGAAGCTAGCTTCTCGGATCTGTGATGTTCGGCGTAGCTTCTCGCTCATTTTTTGCGAAGCTGGCTGCCAGAGCACTACCGAACACGCCCTCACAACAACGGATGGAGTCGAGATAAGAGCATCTCCTCCCGGGACTCAAGCAACCCCTAAAACCCTAAAGCCCTCGTTGGGGGTGAAGTAGACGAATTGATCACACTGACACTCGTCATAGCTCTCGTCCGGTCTAAATCCTATTTGGCATCGTCGATTGGGCCTTTAACTTTTATGTGCGGTTTGGCGGTGCCGGATAACATTCGAGATTGTCCACAGGCAGATGGGGCCCGCTTGCCATCCGCAGACTGGTCACATCGCGGCTGTTAATGACGGAGCAGCCTTCTCAGGCGGCACTGTCAGCGCGACGTGGCGGAGCCGGCATTTAACCGGCATGTCGCCTCTCCACCCACACACACCGCTTCCCGCACGTGTCACCTTTTCCCGCCTTGGTTGAGAGGTTTCAATGAAGAAAATGTAGCAAAAATCGTATCTTTTATAAATATTGATCAAAATAAAAAAATTAAGAGGTTTCATTTGGGATGCTGGCGTGGAAGGTCAAAAAAAAAAATGACAGACACAAAATAAACACCCGGTTGGAGATGCTGTACGAATTTAGCCATAGTCATGGGCACGGCCTATAGGAGAACACCGACGCCGCTGTAGCTAGCAAGCGCCGGTTGACACAGCTAGCCGCAGCGCATGGCACCATCACGCAGGACGAAGCAGCAGTGGCGCGGCCAAACTGACCGCTCTGTATGCAACCTGACCGGCGATGATGAGATCGATCGGTTGCGACCAGCAAGCCAGCAGTGGACGGTCTGTAATCTACACAGGGCGCACCGTGCCACGCGCTGAACATGCCATGCGTGCATGTTGCGAGAATGGATGCGTGATTTGCTCGAACCGTACTCTAGATTTTTTGTTGTTGTTGTTGTTGTTGTTGTTGTTGTTGTTGTTGTTGTGGGGAGAGCCGTACGTACTATAAACTGTTTTGTCTCGTGGGCTCGTGGCTTGCGGTCTTTGCCCACCGACTCCAAGGCCCGTTTGTTTCTTATATGACTCCAAGGCCCGGTTGGTAGCGCAGGCTTCTGGTGGGAGCTCCTATTGTATGTGTTTAGCTTCGTCAACTAACGCGCTTACGTGCACCCCGGGCTAATTGGGCCAGCCCATTTACTGTTTCCTGTGCGCACGCTTCCTTCCGTCGTCGCGTTGCTTCTTTCGTCGTACTAGTAGCCGTGCACATGCAACACACGTCTTCAAAATATAGTAATTATGCACGTGCAATGCACGTGTAAGCTTCCGATGCACAGACTAAAAACACCAATAATGGAGTCTCTAGAGATGCAAGATAATTATATGTTAATAGCCAATGCTAGCAAAGACTTACATAATGCAAGACTGATTTTAGTCACAACCAAAAATGCACAGTATGGATGTTTGTCTGCAATGTAACCAAACAAAATAATTCACTCTAATACATTACATAGTGCAAGATTGTTCTAATTCACGACCAGTAAAAAAATATGGTACATATAACTCACATTCACATGCTAAGCTATGGAAATATACCAAATTAATCCATAACTTGGGTGTATTTTCCGCATGCTTAGGGCATGTTCGGATCGTCTCCCCTCCGCTCCAGAATTTGTAACTTCGCGGAGCGCTGGGAGCTCGGGTTTGGCCACTCCATGAAACTGCCTGCAGATCCTTCCGCTCCGCTCTTTCGGCTCCGCGGAGTCGCTCCGGGAGCGCACTTGCGGAGCGCAGAGACTCCGAACAGGCCCTTATTCTCACCACAAGTACCAGACAACAAGATTCAGTCTTAAACATGCTCTAATACAAAGATTCAGTCTTTACATGCAGACCTGAATGCCAGATTCACCCGTACTATCTGTACTTGAAGCAGAAGAGGGTTTCAACGAATTCCCCACTTAATTTTGAGCACATGTGTCCATAGATTAAAATTTATAGAAAAATCAGTACAACATGTAATTGAGCAGGATGTCTAATAAAAATGGCAACGTCGAGACATTTCTCAAGATGCATCGCTTTCAGATGTCGCTGAGTAAATTTACATATTGATCAAGAGAAGATCTGTATAACATTTCAGCAAATTTCATAATCGCGAGCGAACTGAGAAGGGTAAACCCTAAAAGTTCTGTAACAGAACCCATGAAATGAATAAAGTTCTGTTGCTGGCTTGACATCACCGGGATTTGTAAACCGTTTCTCAGTTTGCAATAATGGGTTGAGGTTAGATTTATAACTTGTGACTTGAAAAATAATTAGATCATCAACAACCTATATCTGCAGGTTAGTACAATGGGAAATCAATAAAAATTCAGTGCAAGCATGGTAGCGAGTTACCTCCACTAATAAGAAGTGCATGTCACTTACCAGGCACTGCACTTGTACTCCCAAAGGAATCAGAGATGATGTCAGGTCTGTTGCCCGGTGGGTGTGGCAACGACCTGCAGCACACCTTGTCACAAGTAATCGAGCACGTGCAATGCACGTGTAATCTAGAGAATCACTTTTGATATGGAATGAGAAAACATTGTGCAGGGATCACAATGTCTTTTTTGTTTGACGGGTCTTTAAAATCCAGCCCTTCTTTACGGAATTGCATTTCTACAACTTTCTTCATCTACATCTTATTTTTTAGTTCCAGATGCTATAATTTGGGCCAAAAGAAAGCACCCATAATTCAATTTGCTACACAAGTAAGCCACAATTTTAATTAAAAAACCTGTAGGATAACTATTTGACGCAAGATTGAACATGCAACCATCCTTTCATTGGTGGTATTTCATCGCACAAATTCGACTGCACCACACAGACTTAAAAATAATTCAAGATGCATTGACCCCAAAAAACAGTATAGAATCAGAAGCCAGTCAGTATAGAATCAGAAGCCTCAGCGCACAAAAACCTGATCAGAAACTTACACCGTTGTTTTCCTATCGGGAACAAAACATGCCCATAGGTCTTCTCTTCTTTGCTCCTCTTTGTACATATAAATCAAAATATCAAATAGCCATGCATGATAGACCAACAAGAATGTATGACAGTGAATCAAAATGTCAAACCAGTACAATGGGAAGAAAGCAACCTTCTTTGTGCCTTCAGTTCTGAATTTTGATGGTCCAATATAAATGAGTGCCTTCCTTCGTTTGCTCGTACTCTTCGGTTTCTGCATAGAAACATGTGTACCTAAGGTTGATGAGAATCTATCCATTAAGGATAGCATCACCATACACAATATGCCAACGGAAAATGCTTCTTAACCTTCTCCGATGTGTCCAAATACCGATAGAAGCTACAACAAAAAATACACATCAGAATATTGTATGCAATCAGAAACATCGTCAGCACATGTATATTAATTGCTACTCCCTCCGTTCCTTGATGTAAGGCGTATAGTTTTTTGAGAAAAATTCCAAAATATAAGGTGTATTATGATTTTTAGACAATTTCACTACTCCAAAGTGAGTTAAATACTTCCACTGAGATATTTGATAGATTTTTTTAATTTGTAGCTGTTAGTAACACCTCTCTCTCCGATTCTCTCCATGTGAAATGATTGCACCATGTATAAAATTCACATGTCTTAATATTCGTGCCAGAAAACTATACGCACTACATTCAGTAACGGAGGGAGTACAAGAGTTACCTCTGTGTAAAGGTGAGGACTTTGGCCCTTGAAACTCGGAAGAATGGGTACGCTAAACAGATGAGTCCTGCCTACAAGAAGATTGTAGAGCTAACATGAAAATGTCTTGTAAGAGTTTGCAATCGATATGTTGTCAGTTTAATTTAAAATACAATACCTTCTGTATATATTGCAGTTGGGTGAGTATGGATTGTCCCTACAGCTTTTGTGGGGCTAATAAATATTGTACGTATCCAAATGCATGATCAATACAGCTTGAAGGATGGATTAACAAAGTAGAAATACAATATTCCAAAAACTAAATGTACGTACAATGTGATATAGTTCAGGGGTTATCAGCTGGAGTGTGCTCGACATTGTGAAGAGCAGCCGCAACTTTTATATGTTCAAGGCCTTGACGTTACTTCTTCAATATCCTACTATTTTCTAAATATCGCTACCATTCCCGTTGCTTCTTTAGTTCTTTAGGATCTACGTATATGAAATAATGGAGTGTTCTCCCCACTGCCTCCGGAAGGTGACATACCAGTATGAGCTCAGTTTTTCTTATCCTCAGAGGCCCAGACACAAGTAATGGCAATCAACTCAATATTAATAGAACGCTACTCAAAGTTCTATTATGTTCCATTAACGTCACTCAACAGGTTAGAACTTGATAGGATATAAGATGCACCATACAGATCATGCAGTGTTTTTGTATCACTGGATTTCCCATAGCAGATTTAAATACCAGGCAGGTGTATCACATAAATTACCTTTTCCAAACTTTTTGCAAATTCTTGATTCATATAGAACTACCGTTAATTTTGTACGGTACAGGCTAAGGATCGGAGCACCATGTTAGTAGCTAGAGACATACCAGAGAAGTGTAATACATGCATTACCAGAACTAATGGCCAAGATTCCAAAATGGACCTCCCAAGATTGATACAATGAAGGTGTTACCCCTGTAAATATTGAATGAATAAATGTCAAAGGAAAATTATGCTGTTTCCACATTATGAGACATCCCTGAAAGTAAAAAAAAAGTGTAGTTACATCCTGAGTTACCAAAAGACACAAGAAAATCATGCAACAAATATCTAAGGCATCTCATCACCATCTCAAACTAATTTCTGTACTTTTTTGAAATAGCTGGCAACTGAAAAATATAGAGATATACATAGTTACTTACTCCCTTTTAATAAGAGAAGAAAGCATAAAGCGTGAATTGTAGTGCTGTTACACTGTGATTTCTAAAATAAAAAAATTATAGCATGGCAGAAAGAACACCAACTCATTATGAATGAACCTGCTTATGAGCTTTGTATTGGAGTACGCCCTCAGATACAAATTCATCTCAAATTGGAAGATCCATTACACTCACTCTAAATTTATACAGAAAAAATTGCCAAAAGAGCACATCGTATCTAAACTGTATACATCCAAGGGAATTCAGAAAGGGAAAAATCCTCACATCACATGTTGGCTGTATCTCAGGACATCTCCTTACAATGTCAGCCACTTAGGGCCTGTTTGGAGTTTAGTGATTATGCAGCTAACGTTGCACTTCCCACAGGGACAGATAAAAATTATATCAAACAATTAAACCCTACATCAATGTGCAAGGGCAATCACAGAAAGAACTTTTCTTCATTTTATAACTATATGACTATATGAGAAAGAACAAAGGAACCTTACTGAGCTCTAAAACCTAAATGCGCATGGAGATCGGAGGAGACAGACGTTGCAGCAGTGCCTCAACGTGGTCGAGGTAGAAGATGGCAGCAAGCTCCTCTCGCTCGAATCCTCTTGGAGAATAGTGGCGGCGAGACTACACGGGCGGGCAGCGGCGGCGAGGCAACGACGCGATTGATGATGGGGTTTGGTTAGGAGTTAGCACAGATGTGCACAAGTCATGCCCTTCAACACCCAGTTGTAGCAGCGACAAAAAAAATGGTATATTAATAATTTTAATATAATAGAGCTGAAATAGAAGAGGCGTCGACATGATCATCAGTTTTGTACTTAACAAAAATAAAAGAATAACAAATTAGTGTTCCCTGTGCTGTAACATATACCCTTTCTTGAAGCTAAGTATTTAAGATTGGTCAGCTTCTCAAGCATCTAAACAACAACTACATTTGGTTCATACTCGTATAACGCATACACAAATGAGGAGGATTGTGTGCAAAGACACGAACTATAATTCTAAAACAGTTTATTAAGGCTAATCATATTTATTATTAACAAAATTGAAAGACCACAATAAGATTTCAGAAAATAAGAATGAAGAAATTAGAGATAACTGATTTTCATGCAAGTTAATTTGACAAATGCATGAATTAGTGCCCTGAAACTCCTATGCCGTTTCAATATGAGTGTGACAAGAATGGTGCAGTGAGGACAAAATTTATTGGGATTGCTTGTATATTAAGAAGCTCAGCCATTTAAACAAATAGGAAATTTAGTACTACAACATACAAGCAATGTCATACGACAAAAGGAATCACTAATGTTACCCTTTATTTCTACATGTAAGAGTCCATCGAACAAATCACATCCTGCTCCTGCTAGCAAAATAAATGAGTGGAACCATATATAAATAGGATTACCAGATTATTTTCTTGAGTTAGATAATTCTTTGAACCATTGCGTTAAGAGCCTTGGTTCAGACTCGTGCTGCAGTCTTGAGTGTTATCCAATGACTATTTCTGCATTTCTGAGACATGCATAATCAGGCATGTAATAAGCGTGCTAAAGAAGTCACCTCTTCTCTGAGAGCAGGTACCTGCCTATCAACAAATCAAAACCTTAGTGAACACAAGACACATCAATACTGATATATTGTTTGACAGATATAGTGAAACGAATATGTAATGAAATATGGACAAACATTATCAAAAGTGCAATAGTTCCGCTAAACTTGCCTAACAGAAACAATATTTTTCTTTCAATTGATCTTACAAGAACAACAGAAAATAAGATCAAATATCAGTGTCTCTCCCAAACTATTACATTTAACTTTACTTCACAAATATAAGGACATGAGTTCCGCATCACCCTTTAGAAATACATGCATGCAAACTTGTAAGAGATGCATTCTTAAAAAGAACAACATAATGCACTTCAATCCTCCGATTAGGTTTTCCCAAAATTGCAATTGAAGAATATGCTCTATATGCTAAAGATCACGAACAGTACGTCACAATTCACAAGCATAGGAAAGTCGAAAACCGTTTGACAACCACTCAATGGAGATGCAGTTTGGTCAGGCTGCGTGTCTCATGATGGGAATTTTTTTGTCATGGTGTCTCATTACCGTCAGGCTGTACAATGGCCATGCCTTGCCATGGGGAGTGACGGGGCGCTGAAGGCGTATGGAGAGAGGCTTGGGGAGGTCGCCGAGTAGCTTGGTGTTGGCTCTGCGGGCAGTGGATTGTGGGGAGATGCGGATGCCCGGAGCAGCATCGAGTGGGGCGCCCAGTCTGTGTAGTGCAGGGAAGCGGGACGCTTGTGTTCCGGCGTCGCCGGAGAACGGGCGGCGGCAGGGCAAGGAGCCAAGGACGGGTTACCTTTGTGGCGTACACGCGATCTTGAAGGCGATGCGAAGGGAGTTGAATGGCACGATGCGGAGCTCCTCGTCGTCGTCCTCCACCCCCGCGCTATATCCTCGAACGCCTTCACCACCTCCTCGAATACCGTCGGCGGAGGATGACCCGAATCGCGTGGGTGGAGGAAAAGAGCGATTAATGTCGTGGCAGGCATCGTGCGGGCAGGGCGGCGACAGTCTGGCATAGCAACGTCGGGAAGGTACGGTGGCGGCGTTGGGAGTGGTCGGCGGAGGCGAGGCGCTGGGATGGCGGATGTGCGGGGGCGTTGGGGGACGTGGGGGCAAAGCGGTTTGGCAGCGGATGCGGCGCGCTTGGGGATGTTGCATCAAGTATTGGGATTATTTTTCCTTCCAAGTCCACTTTAGTCAACATAATAGGGTGCTATATCCTATGCATCCGCTTGTTTTCTGTATCCGTGCATCCAAAGTGTTTACGACCGGCCAATCTAAATCGTAGCGTTAGAGCTGATTCCATCGAAATCTTCTAAAAACACGCCCGCGACCTCTCTCTGTTTGCCCTGCTAATTTGCACTGACACCCCTGTCGAATCCCACGCCTCGATCGATCGTAGTTAAGATTTCCAATAGATCACTACGGCGGCGACCCAGGGCGAAGAACGCGCGTACGCCCTAAATTTCGACGGCACAAGACCCCGATCGGCGATCGATCCCAGTTGGCTTCAGCACGATCCCCTGACGCGGCCGTGGTCTACTTCCTAGCGAGGTATGGATGTCAACCTGATCGATTGTCTCCTGATGGCTGATGGAAAGATGCCTCGCGACCTCAGTAGGCTGGTGGTGCCTCACGTAGGAACTAGAAAAGGGTAGCTAGCTTGCTACGACCCAACAAGAAAACACATGCATGCAAAATCCAACAGCTAGCTACATGCGCCTATTTGAACCGCACTCACAACATGCGTCGCCGATTGCAAAGGCTGAGTTAGGATTTAGTAAACTAACATCAGGCAAAGGCATGCCTTGTAGGCATATGCAAATCAGATTGCTTCAGTAGTAGTTTAGGGACAAAAATAAAACTTTATGTGCGTTGTACGCAAGTGTTTTTTGTTTGAAAAGGCTTATATATGTACCTGTTTGTGCAACGATGGAATCTATCAATAGCTTACAACAACAGTTCAACGAGGAAAGATTTAGCACACCCGTAAAGAAAGCAAGCGTTCCTCTCTTCGTAAGTCAACTGTTTCCCCTTAGCGTGCATGGCTGTATTTGGTTCAGTTTTTCATACATTGTGGTTCTTACTGATTCATTGTTTATGTTGAAGTGTTCGTCTTTTACACCTGATTGTGAAGAGAATTTGAAGCCTAAAGTAGGGATGACATTTGAAGGGATGACATTTGAAGGACTAGAGGCTGTGGAGAAGTTCTACAAGTACTATGCACATGAATCTGGTTTTGGAGTTCGTGTTGGACAGCAAAAAAAGTTAGATAATGAAGTAGTCCGCACTAAACGATTCATGTGTAGCAGGGAAGGATTCAAGTCTGAGAAGGGTAAAGAGATTGAAGATCCGTCAAAGAAAAGGCGTAAGAACAAGGCCACAAGATTTGGTTGTAATGCACATATCTTTGTCAAGTTGTGTGATAATAATACCTACAAGATAGAGTCATGGGTTGAGCACCACAGTCATGGTCGTGTGTCACTTGATAAGCGTCATTTGATCAGATCGAATCGTCAAGTTAGTGAGAGGGCAAAGAATACACTATACACATGCCACAAAGCAAGCATTGGCACATGCCAGGCATATAGACTCCTCCAAGTCAGCGAGGGTAGGATTGAAGATATTGGATGCATGAAGAGGGACTTGCAAAATTACTACCGTGATCTCAGGTATAAAATCAGGGATGCAGATGCCCAAATGTTTGTGGCCCAGCTAGCAAGAAAGCAGGAAGTTAATCCGGCATTTTTCTATGATTTTGTTGTGAGTGATGAAGGAAATTTGATGTATGTATTCTGGGCAGATGCCACAAGTAGGAAGAACTACAAACACTTTGGGCAGGTGGTATCGTTTGATTCTACATACACTACTAATCAGTATAACATGATATTTGCACCATTTACGGGGGTTAATCATCACTTACAAAGTGTTTTTTTTGGTGCGGCATTCTTACTAAATGAGAAGGAGGAGTCATATGTTTGGTTGTTTGAGACCTTCCTGAAGGCAATGGGAGGTCAAGCGCCGGGGCTCATCATAACCGACGAAGCTCGCAGCATTAAGAATGCAATTGATCAAGTTTTTCTAGGCATCATACATAGGTTATGCATGTGGCACATAATGGATAAACTTCCAGAGAAGGTTGGACCGGTGATAAGAGAAGAACCTGAATTTTGGAAGAGGATGAATGCATGTGTATGGGGTTCAGAAACCCCGACCGAGTTTGAGTTAGAGTGGAATTCTGTAATTACAGACTTCGGTTTGGAGGATAATGAGTGGTTTACTACAAGGTTCAGTCTTCGAGAGTCATGGATACCAGCCTATTTTATGGACATATCACTGGCAGGAATTCTCCGAACAACTTCAAGGTCGGAAAGTGCAAATTCATTTTTTAACTGTTTCATTCATCGCAAGGTTACCCTTGTCGAGTTCTGGCTTAGGTTTGACACAGCTTTAGAATGTCAACGTCAAGAGGAGTTAATTGCGGACAACTCAAGCATCCATAGGACACCTCAATTATTGACACCATGGGCAATCGAGAAACAAGGTAGTGATGTATTCATATATGAGGTGTTTGAGAAATTTCAGCAACAAATAATTGCTGCTAGAGACCATTGCTCTGCTCAAAGTATTACACAAGACGAAGGAATAAAAATAGTGACCTTCAGAACCGGTGCTAGTAAGGTAAGGGAGGTCCGCTGCGACACGGCAACCATGATAGCTAATTGTTCGTGTAAGTTATTTGAGTCCCATGAAATTTCATGCCGCCATATTATCCAAGTGATGAGGATTGAAAATCAACAAGAGCTTCCATCCTTCTATATGATGGAAAGATGGCAAAAAAGGTGTAAAAGGTACAAACGAAAAATCATAACCTTGCTGCTCTTACTTTCTTGCAAATCATATGACTGACATTTACCTTTTTTCTCCAGAGAAAGTGTTTATGATATACAAGGGAATCTTTTAGAAGAGAATCCCGCTGACTCCTTGGATGCAGCTGCAAGGAAGAAGATTTCAACCGTGCGTAACAAGTTGGAAGATTTAATTCAAACAGCCAAACAATCGGATGAAGGAATGGATTTCTTACTATCAAGTGTGTTGAGCATTGAGGAGCCTCTGAACCAAAAGGTTCCTGCAGTAGCCAAGCACTCCAGGAAAGATGAATATGAGGCATTTATTGGTTGCAACATTCCTACTCAAGTTGACATACACCCGCCAAATGATGTTCGTTCGGTAGGGAGAAGTAAAAGAATAAAGAAAGGAAAGGAGATGAATGGAGAAGAACGCAGAAAGAAGAATAAAGAAGCCAAGACCAAGGTGGCACGGTTGTGCAAGACATGCCACCAAGTAGGGTTTCATGATAGTCGCAATTGCCCAACAAAAAAGGGTCCAGAAAAAGAAGCCACAAATGTGCAAGACATGCATTTAGATGGTGGATCATGATGTTTATTCAGTCCAACTCTCTGTCTCAGATTAGAGCTTTCTTTTTTGTTATTCTAGTTGCAAATGAATATATCATTGCTCCTTTGAACATTTTGGGCTTTTGAATGTATCACTAAAGTTACTGTAAGGGTACATTCAGATTTGGAACAAGCACGTCTATTCTTAAGCCACTTTCACTTCTGATGCATTACCAGTAAGGGTACATTCAGATTTGGAACAAGCTGCTATTGGAATATGCAGCCACATTTTTTATTTTAGGTACCACTCGACTCAAACTAAACAGGCTATCGCCAAGCATTCTCATAAACTGAACAATATAACTTTCCTGGAGCAATGCATGCTTTAACCCTAAACTGAACAATATAACTCGGAAAAAGAGAACTTTATTGATGAATAGAAATAATGTGTTTACAATCAGCAGTTACAATAGCATGAACAATTTCACTAAGGCAAGCCATTCCTGATCTTGATCACTTGAACTTGGAACTACATACAGCATAAGCTAATGGATCTGAAAATTGCAGTACTGAATCTTGAGACACCACTGAAACACATTCAGACTACTTATCCTAATCACCTGGAAGAGGTCAATGGCTTCCTTGAAGATGGAGATGCAGAGGTGCTTCTTGGTTGGGACGCGAAGGTAGCCATCCTAATATGCGTGGTCGAAGATCCAGCGCATCCTCGGCAGGAGCTCGCCGTCGTCATCCGCGGCGGCGCCGGCCTTGAAGTCTCTCACCAACATTCATTTATCTGAACCTGCAGATCAATTGGAAGAAAAATACAGTTAAATCTCACGCATAAGAAGCAATTTTGGCATAGTTGTAAGAGATCGACAAATTGCTTCACAGCGATGCGGAGGCTCTCTGTCGCGGGGCCAGGGGTGTTCAGGTCGTCACCTGCAGCAGCCACGGGACGCCGCCGGGCCTGAAGTCGAGTTCCTCGGCTACTCCTCTGACAGAGTTCGCATTCGGCGGCAGCGACTTTCTTCGACTCCCTGCGCTAGCGTCGGCGGCACCTGCGTTGGAGTCATGTGCACAGACGAACTGGGGAGCACGACGACCGTGGTCTCATCGCCCTTGGCCGGCGGCAGGGGAAAGCGAGTGAAGGTGCCCTGTTTTGGTCAACAAACGACTGGTTCTTTTCGGGCATTAACGAGTTGTTTTTTTTTTTGCAAAAAGAGACACTGCTTAAGGCTAGAAGCGGGCGGGTAAATGTAAACTTTCGTTGGACTCAACGTGAGCCACGTGATTTACATCGCTCGGCCGGAAACCACCGGATGCAGGGATACAGAATCAGACCAGATGCATAGGATACGACGCCACATAATAGAGAGGCCTGCAACTCTTTTAGTATCTTTTATACGGAGTACTTTGCACTGTTAACCTCTCTTGGAAGTGGCCTTTTGACTTTTGAAGCTTTGTAACAAGTCTTGTTTTCTGCCACGAAATTACAGACTTCACTGTTCCTCAAATCAAGAGTCCATGTCTCCGTCCCAACAAGTATCACTGTTTCTCCCTTCCAGGAAAATTCCTTTAATGCTAATTTGATCTCTACCGTCTGGTGGAAGGTCCCTGTTTTCATGACTCATGATAGAGCTACCTAGGATTTTGAACCTAAGAAAATCATGCATATAAATTGTTTGCTTCCTTGCTTTCTCTAGCTTTATTGGTGCTTTTTTTTTTTTGCGAATAGCTTTATTGGTGCTTTGTCGTAATGTTAGTCAGATTTGAAATGTGTCCTATTTATTTGGTGCTTTCAGTCGAACCAAACAAATTTATCATTTGTTCTAGCTGCATCACGCTTCTTTTTAATGCCCTATCTATCATTCCGGAGGATATAAAGCGGCTGCAGTGCTGCACACAATTTCAAACTTCTGATATATAGTCCGTTTCTACTAATGTTCAAAGTAACAAAACTTATGAAGTGGATTCCCTGGTGTTACTTCAGATCGTCAATGGAGTACCATTTTAGATAACTATCATTATTGTTACGTCTATGTGAGATCTTAATCCAGCTTTCAGTAATCAAGATTGAAGGTGTAATTCTTTGCATATGCTATTAGCTAGCAGACTGAGGTTATCAACACCAAGATAAGAACACTAGATCATTTGCTTGACGCGTTTCTTCACTTTGTCCAATACTAATCAACTAGATTATTTGCTCGACGTGTTTGCTCACTTTGTACAATGCTAATTCTCAATAGTTGTGTCTCTTCTTTTTGACTACTTTAGACCACGTTATTTTGGATTCTATATGTCTACGGAGTGATTTCTCATTCCATGTATGTTGCATTTTCCTCTCATCTATGCAAAAACTATTGAAAGATATAGAAAGGTGAAACTAAAATTTATCAAATCTGACTATGTGATGCTGTGTGTGAACCACATACTATATATCTATTAAAGCTTCAGTTATTTTATTGAATCTGACCATGAGAGTAACACAACTAAAGGTTGAAGTTACTTTAGTGGAACTGGCCATAAGATTGTAGCTTCTCGGACTTCCCAAAACTGTGTGAAGTTTTGATTTAATTGACGAAAACTTTTTGCTGGTGTTTATACTGAAAAGTTAAGTGTTTATTATTTGAATATGAATATTATATGTGCTTTTCTTTCTTTTAGAATTTATATACTTTGTCCTTGCTAGGGACAATGGTCTTCTGTTCTGACTGACAACATGTATGCAGTGGCACCTTTAAATAGAAATTATCTATTCCATTTTCTACTGTGCAACATGTCATACATATGGAAGTGTGAATGTGTGATAACGGTCTCACAAGATAACTATTTTCTAGGAAGCCTGCGTCATTCTTTTACATTTTCGTCGATGCATGTACAATCAACTTGACAGAAAATGAAAAGGACACTACATGATCACTCTGTAGGTGCATCATGGTTCTGACCATGAAAGATTTACAAACTACCCATTGATAAACTCCCAACCAGATGTTGATGCAGTACCACTGTATTTAAGCGATAACTGTTTATTCCTTTGTTATGACTTATGCTGCAGTCATAGAAAATTTTGCGAAGATTACCCTGCAGTGAGTAATTTGCATGATGACAGGTAAAAGTGGGGATGCTTCAACAAACTGCGGGTGGCCGGATGAGTGTGGCTGTGTAACTGTGGTAAGAAACCTCCTTGGCATCATCGGGGAGATGTTTTTGTATGTGCTGAGAGACAAATTTCACAATCTTGCCTTGCAAGATATTTTATAAATAGTTGCTTGTTTAGTTCTAAGTATCCTTTTCCAAAAATCTGATAAACGAAATCTGCTTTATCATACAGGTATGTGTTTTTGATCTTTCGATAATTCGAGTAAACTGCATGCCTCCTATTTGGTAGCACATTCTCAAAGTACATCAACCGCATCCTAGCTTAATTTTTGCTCTGCTTTAGGTGATATGATTTACAGGTTTCGTGCTGAAATTGTCGCTAATCTAGACTTAAACTCTACTCTTGTTCGGGTTCACAACTTTACCTTGCACTGACTCTTTATTTGGTTTTCAGGTAGTGATAGCTCTCCTCATTATACATACGGTATGACTTTGTTTGATTCTTATGTCCCATAGAGCGTGGGATACTGGGATCCCAGCGGCTGAAGGAGAAGGAGAACACAGGCCGAGGTCGCCATCGCGCCGGCGGCCGGCACATCGAGATAGGGGCACAGAGCGTGGTGTTGGATTTTGCGTGGCAGTCTGGCAGAGAGGATAGATGAGAATGGACTGACGTACGGAAGTTCCGGGAATAGCGGATAGATGAGAATGGACTAACATGAGAGGCTCTGTGGCTGTGGTGATGTTGGTCGGGTCAGGTTGCTGCGGGTCCTCGCCGCTGCGGTGCTCACTCACTGTCGATAGAGGCTTGGTTGATGTACGACAGTCGTCCACTCAACATTTGCCTCCATACGCGGAGTTGTGTGCAGCTCTAAACGTAAGAGCATCTGTGGTCGCGGCTCGCATATAAAATCCTTGTTGGCAGCGGACGTAAGCTATTGGGGTTGACTTTTCCCACTAGCGGTCTTAGTATATTTTTTTTTTCAAAACAAAATTGAACTAATTTCTTTTAAATTGATGATAATTTTACATAATTCCATTCAAATTTACTGACCCTAAATCTACGGCGATTCACATACGCTGCTCGATCTACTTTACACATATGTTGATGGCTGAAGAGGCCGGGCGCGATTTTATGTCCGGCACACTCAATAGCGTCATTTGGAGGGCTATTGGGGCCGCAACTAACGCTACTTCCATCTTCTTAGTGCGGTCAGGTGTTTCGGCTTGTAATTGAATGAAGGTTTTATGTTCTTAACTTGTGATGTTTTATATTGCAAACCGGAGAATATGAGCAAGAGTTTGGACTTCAGAGTTCTGTGGCCTCGTTAAGTCATTATAGACACTCGGATAACAAGAAAATAGGCGAGAGTTCTCGTGACGGGATGTTTTAATCTACTGCATGTGCTTGGTCATCCTGAGGTTCCTCTAACCACGGGTTACAAGGGATTAAATAGCCGGACTAATACAGCTGACCACGCACCCACTAACCAGTACCTAGCATACACACAGGCACACGATCAAGCCACACAAACTGCTTGATCCGATTTCTCCTCGACTAGCTGATGGAAATGGCAGTTGGCAACCCACTAACATGACCACACCATTCGGCCGATCTCCACAGAACTTGGAGACTAACAGCTAGCTTGGAAATGGCTGTTGGCAACCCACTAACATGACCACACGATTCGGCCGATCTCCAAACAACTTGGAGACTAACAGCTAGCTTATCCTTGCAAGTACATGCATCACTCCTAAGTCCTAATTAACTCGCTATCAGTTTGTCTACATGCACATTATCACATCTCTAGTGCACATATTGCCGCAGCTTCTAGTGTTACAACTCGACTAAATGCAAATGACAAAACATAAACACAATGACCTACTAAATAACAAGTGCAGGACGTGCAGTGTCCTACAGTTCGATCTGCTTGGTTTCAGGCCATGTCGGAGGCGGGTTTCACCCAGTTCGTCCCACAACCAGACAGCGGTTTCAGAGATTGATGGTGCAACCTATCTACATGAAGCGGAGAAAAGAGCTTGCAACCCTCATCAGTGCCTTCTGCAGACGAGTTTGGCTTGAAAGAAACAGTCGTTACTTTGAAGGCAAGCAATCGTCATGATGATCATAAGCAGAATTCGAGAGGAGTTTACATCCTGGAGTTTAGAGCAAGTCTAGTAGAGCCCTCAAACCCTCAAACCTCTAAAAATAACTGTTTTTTTACAGTTTTCGGCGAAAAAAACCCGTAGACTAGAACCCCTAAACCCTCAAACCTGTAAAAAAAATTAGAGGTCCAACCCTCAAACTTGTTTCCAACCTGTAGAAGTGAGGGTTGGGAGGAAAAACTCCTCCCAACCCGCACTCCACATCCTCCCACGCGCGGGAGGGAAACTTCCGTCCCGCCGCGCCCGCCCCCGCACCCGCCTCGCCCGCCGCCGGCCATGGAGACGTCCTCCGCCGCCACCACGCCCCCGCCCGCCGCCGCGCCGGCCACCGCGCCCGCCCCGCCCGCCTCGGCCCCCGTCCCCACCCCCGCAACCGCCGCCGCCCCCGCACCCGCCCGCCAGCCGACCGTGGCCGACGTGGTGGCGGCGACCCACGTCAGGGCCAAGCGGCGGCGGGCCGGCCTCGCGGCACCTCCTCCCGCCTCCCCGGCGCCCGCCCCGGTGCCCGAACCCGCCCCCGCCCCCGCCCCCGCCCCCGCCCCGAAGAGCCGGCCGAAGGCGCCCTCCCGTGGGCCGCGGGGGGCTTCCTCGAAGGTGGCCGGCTCGTCCCCGGCCGTGAAGAAGCCGCGGAAGAAGCCCGCGGCCCCGCCCGCCGCCATCGCCGAACCTCCTCCCGCCGCGCACGAGGTGTTCGAGGAAATGGCAACCCCATCCTCGTTCATGGACCTCCTCCAAGACGCGGAGGTGGACCTCGGGGCTCCGCCTCTAGAACCCTTTAGGGTTGGTGACGACTTGGAGGAAGATGAGGAGGATGAAGGGGATGACGAGGAGGAGGTGGCCGAGATAGGGGAGGAGGCATTCACCGCCGCTTCCCGCCCACACGCGCGGTCGACAAACTACACCGAGGCGGAAGATATCCTCTTGGTTCGTGCTTGGGCAGCTGTGGGGATGGATGCAAGCACCGGCACCGATCAAACCGGTAAACGGTATTGGCAAAGGATCGAGGACAACTATTGTAGGATCAAGCCGAAGAATAGTGGGTTCATCTCTCGCACTTACCGGTCGCTTCAAGGCCGGTGGGAGTTGATGAAGCCCGCTTGTGCTCGTTGGAGTGCGGCCATGGACCAAGTGAGGGATGCACCACCTAGTGGAACTGTGGAGAGTGACTATGTGAGTACATATCTCTTCACTATTTTGATTATGTGTGTACTATGCTATTGGTGGGTTCTTATGTGATTATGTGTGGTTGATAGGAGACAATTGCCGGCATGAGGTACAAGGAGATGGCCGCTTCCAAGGGCAAGCCATTCCCATTTAAGCATGCTTGGGCAATTCTTCAAACCTTTGACAAGTGGAAGTTGAGGGATCAAGAGACCGCACCCAAGAAGTCGGCAATGCTTAGGATGGATGATAGTGAAGATGAGGAGGAGAGGAACTTGGGCAAGCCCGAGGGAACCAAGAAGGCCAAGCTAAGGGTGAAGATGGAAGGAGAGGCGTCAAGCCTAAGGGAGAAGATGGAGCACATGATGAAGGCAAGAGAGGAATTGACAACGAAGACATTGGAGACGAAGCTTCTTATCACCGAGAAGAAGAAAGAGGTCAAGCTTGCACAAATTGAAGCAAAGCGTGAAGAAGCAAAGCGCAAGTCCGACTTGGAGGAGAGGATGATCAAGCTCAAAGAGGCAAAGGTATGGAAAGAACTCATGGTGGAAGAGAAGGAGCACATGATGATGTCCAAGAAGGACATGGATGAAGACCAATTGCAATGGTGGAAGGACTACAAGGAGGACATTGCGGAGAGGAAGAGGATGTTCCGTGGTGCGTCCTCTACTTTTCGAGGTGACACTCCGATGAGTAGTTGTGGCGATGGCGGTGTGGACGACTCCACCGGCGCCTATGGAGATGCTTGATGGAGCCCGCATGTGGTCTAGGAGATGGCGCCGAGGTGCAACTTTTTGGTGATGGTGCCGATGAGAGGGGGAAGATGATGATTTTGTGATGTAAACTATTAAACCATGCATCAATGATTGTCATTTGGTAGTTTGTTTGGAGGTTGATTGTGTTCTTGTAGTCATAAATTGTGAGATGTCAAATGATAGATTTAAAGGTTGGGGTTGAGGCAAAGACTAGAACCCTCAAATCCAACCCTTAAAGCAGTTTAAGGGTTGGGTTTGAGGGTTCTAGTCTTTGCCCATGTTTTTCAACCCTTAAAAGTGCCAAAAATTGGCACTTCTCAACCCTTAAAACTGATTTAAGGGTTTGAGGGTTTGAGGGTTCTACTAGACATGCTCTTAGCTAGGCGACGAGCTGACAGTAGAGAGAGGGGAGGAATAGGTTAGCAGGTTCCCTTTTTTTTTTGAGTTAAATACACCGTGGGTACCTCAACTATTTTCGAAAGCACAATACGGTACCTCTACTTAGAAATACACTCAATACAGTGACTGAACTTGACTTGTGGTGATTCTACGGTCACTGCTTCACCGTATGCCTCCGTATTTTTATATATGTGGTACTAGTCAAACATTACAGCAAGCGCACGGGACCCACCTGTCAGTGTACAGAAGACATGCGCACTAGACAACAGCACACTGAGTACGTGCACACTCTCTCTGGTTGACACAAATAAATTTACTGAGTAAATAAGATAGATTTACCGAAATACAAATAAATCATTTATGTCTCATATCTTAGATAAGTTTCTAGGTCCGACACGCGCACACTGAGTACGTGCACACTCTCTCTGGTTGAGTGCACTACATTACTGTAATATGCTAAATAATAGCGAGTGTGCAAACCTGAGTACGTGCATACTGTAACATTACTGCACACTCTCTCAGCTCGGGATTTTTAAAAAAATCGAAAACTGCATTTTTATGTGTCAAACAATTTGGTAAAAAATTATAGGTGTAGATAATGTTGAGATCTACATGTGTGAAAATTTTCAATGCAAACTTCAAATTATTTCAGGCTCTATAAATATAACAAATCTGTCAAAAAAATTAATTTGAATATGTACACAGATCTAGATCTGGAGATTTGTCATTTTTGTCCAGGCTAAACTATAAAAAGTGTTTTGTTGATATTTGGCACAGCGGTAGATATCTATATTATTTACATCTATGAATTTTTTCAGATTTTTTTAAAAGTATTAAATCTCAATTTTAAATAAAACGCAGCACTCAAATAATAGTTTGTATAAAGAAAATAAGCTCTATATGTGAACACGAAAGCAGCTGAGCGCAAGTGGCTAGTGCGCTACTATTCCGTCCGCGGGATCGCAGCTTCGAATCCTGCCGAGAGACGTGAAATTTTGATTGTTCTTTTCTTTTGGACGGTCACTGATAGGTGGGTCCCACGCGCTTGCTGCAATGTTTGACTAGTAAACAGAGTACCACACATATATAAAATACGGAGGCATACGATGAAGCAGTGACCGTAGAATCACCACAATTAAAGTTCAGTCACCGTATCGAGCGTATTTCTAAATATAGGTATCGTATTGTGCTTTCGAAAATAGTTGAGGTACCCACAGTGTATTTAACTCTTTTTTTTTTTAGCGGGCAGTGCTTGACTGCGGCTGTAACTGTATTACTCTCCTATCAATCTTAATGACATGACATGCAATCTTTGCATGCTCTTGAAAAAAAACTACTAAATAACAAGATTAGTTCCAACAGCTGCCGCGAAGCCGACCCTGAGAAGAGTGCACGTAAGTGGCAATGTTCTCCAGCGTGGCGTCCGCTGAGACGAGGAATTCTGCTTCGCTCGGGGGCTGCTGGTGCCGAGCACGACGGATTCATGGCCGCAATGTCCGAAAGCGCGGGCCGTGAGAAAGACCGCAGGTTTATTAGACGGCAATGTATTAAGGTTTGTTATCTTTGTACACAGCTCGGCAGATCATCCCAGTAGTTAGTTGCAACTTGCAACCATAAATCAAAGAGATCGAATAGATATAGAAGCTCGGGTTATGACTGAATTAGTCATAATTAGGTGACTACTAGATCAGGTTGAAAAGAAAAACTAATCAGAATGATCATCCACAGTGACCAAGGATCAAGAAGGTGCTCTCAGACTATTAATAATTAACAAAAATGGATCATTTTTTCTATTAAATCACCGACGAAGCAACTAAACACGTTCTTTGGGAACCAGGGCCTACTCATACTCCCTTGAACTGAGGCTAAGATGGCATAATACACACAGGTACACATTCTTATACTTCTTTAATAATATTGCAGGCCAATAAACTAAAGTTAACCTATGGCGGAAACAACAAATGGAGGCCGAGCTCTAGGGAGCCCTATGGTGCCTTCACCCGCATAACTTCTCTATACAATTCCAGAGCCTCATCCATGATCTTTGCTCTGGATAAAAGTTGTGCTCTTTTCTTGCCCGAAGGATGAACTAAGTCACTCCCTACTAGCTTTTCAACGGCCACAGGGGCTATTTGTGGATCGAACCCAGCAGCAGCCAGTAGCAGCATTCCGATGTGATCTGCCTCTAGCTCGTTCCTACATAGGTAGCATCATCAGGAGCGCTTCTAGCATGAAATATTCACATAGCATAATGCAAAACACGGTAGAGAACTGTACGCGATGTGAATTAACTAAATAACGACTCTCGTGAAAGGGATACATTGAACTTTACCATACCATACAAGTTTGGCTAACCAACATGTCCCCTCTAGACAAAACCAATGGCTATGTTGTAATGATGATGGCTAAAAAGCTATAACTTACCTAATCGCTACTTGCCTCAGAAAAGCATCTTTGTTGGATTCAAAACAGTTTATATATAGGAATAAAGGGGATACAGAGCTGCTACTACGAAACTCATTTTTCCAGTCATATAAAACATGGAATGCATCAGATACATCATCAGATTTCGATGAATGGTTTTGTCTAGTTAGGGTTGGGCATTTGTGTTGATGGCTAGAGAAATAATATTTGGATGAATGGTTTTGGAGGTTACAAAGGTAACATTGATTTTTTTATGAATATATCACTGAGTATAAACTACCACGTTAAATTTTCTTTGGGGGTGTGAGATGCAGAAGTGAATATACCTTCTTAGGAAGTGCACCTTAAGGAGGTACGGAAACCACTTCTCGTAGATGATTGACTCTGACCAGTGCCTCGCAACCACGTGTACAATCTACCAAAATGGGCAACAATGCTAGCTTGAATAGACTGGTAAGAGACCGGAAAGCATAGGTGAACCCATTAATCTAGTCGACGTACCTCATGCGCAATAATAGTTGCAATCTCAGCATCAGTCTCCAAATGATTGAGCAATCCAGTGAACACTACAATCTTGCCATTGGGCAACGAGGATGCACCAACGCGCGCATCGTCTTTCATAACAATCACCTCCCAGTTGAGCCCATCAAGGTGTTTTGTTTGCGGTCGTGATCTGCATGACTTGCCATCGCAGCCCTTGATGGCAAGGCCATGTTGAACAGCAGGGACAAGTTTCTTTGTGATAAGGTACGTGTGCAGGGGGAAGGTGGTGTGATTTGGGGCTTCGGCCGTTGAGCGGCTGTTCTTTTGGACCTCCTATGTACGAGTCGGAGCACCGCGTCGCCCGCGGCAGTCTTCTATTGGGCCGGCTTTGATCCGGCCCACTAATAGGCATAATTTTATTTTAATCTCGAAAAATATATTTACTTTTTTTTAAGCAAACAACAGTAGGGAAAATCTCTACTGCCTCATTTTCATTTTCTCATTTATCAAAATATGTACAAGGTGTTACAAGGAAGTGTTCATAAAAAAATTAATTATTCTATATCATCACTTTACTAATTAGTAAAATATGTTAATAAATGGAAGAAAATGTGTGTTGATGTTCACTTGTAACGAAAAGTTGTTCTTGAATTAAGAAAAAATGTTCATATATATTAGAAAATATATTCATGTTTTGAAAAAAACATGGGTACGTACCAAAAAAAAGTGTTTACTTATGTAATAAGAAAGTACCGTATATTTAAGAAATATTCATGCATTTTATATGGCAGTGCTTGACTGACACAGTGACACTGAAACCCTGGACCGAAGGCGATCGTGTACTGCATGGCACTAGCCCTCCTCCAGAATGTGCACACTTCATGGGTGGTGGTGGTCGAATGTGACTGTCTGCCGATCGTGCAGAATATTCCCAAGGGAAGCAAATCAAGGCGAGGATGCAACTTTTGAAAAGGTCTGTTTTATTCATAAGAATAGGAAGACGAATGTGGATGCTCCTAATCTGGTTAAGTCCTATTTGTTGCTAACGCTAGGCGGTCAGGGCAATAATCTGGTTAATGTGAATGTCCGCCTGATATTGGCATTTTTTCATGAGAAAAGTCCATTTTAAACCTTGAACTTGTAGGGGATAGCTAAATCAAACCCTAAACTTTAAATCCCGGAAGTTGCCACACCAAACTTATCAATCCCAGTCTATTCTGGACCCTAGATCTGTTTGGCACATCGGGAAAGAAATAATCCTGGCTTAGACAACTTGCTACTCTCACCGACAACATGGACCCACATGTCATTTGCATCTACTACCTCCAAGGCTCCAATCTCTGTCCGTGCATACTGTAAAAGATGAGTGTGTGCCGATGTTGTACGTTATCCTACGTGAGACCCCATCGGACTGCAGCATTTGGCGCATACAACTACATGCGGACCGCGGCAGCCGGCCGGCATGTCAGTAGGTCGTCGAACACGGCTATGAGCAGCTTTGCTCGCCTGGACACGGATGAACACCAACATTTGGAATAGACCATGTCGATTCGCCTTGACGACGGTCGAGAGTGCTGCTCGCGTCCGCCCAGAGCGCTTCCATGGCAACCACTGACTGCACATTAGCTTTGTTTGTGTGCACGTTAGGTGTTTGAGTTAATGACAATGGCATGGATTATTCTTAACCAGAAACATCATCTCAGCTTTTTTCCTCCAACTCCGACCAAGCAGCGCCCTACCGCCTGCCCTGTGCGGGTTTGCGTTCATCGCCTCCTTTGTTCCTCTCCTCTACCGACAAGTGCTTGCCGGAGCAACGGGTCATTGAGACGTCAGTCGGGGCGCGTGTGCTATCCCGTCGTGGACATCGCCGCAGCACATGACCAACACCTCGATTAGCCACCGCTTGATCCTGTTAGATACCTCTACCAACCAACTATCCCAAAAGACCGATCTGATAGGAAGTGGTGGTATAATATACTTAACACACTTCACAACACCCCCTCTCACGTGTGACGGGAGAAGAGAAAGTCAACACGTGAATAGAAGAAGAGCACACCGGAACATCGGTGGCTAAAAGCTCCCCTCCAGCCCTCTTTCGAGCGGAGAAATAATTGGGAGAAAAACGCCGGGGGTAGGACTCGAACCTGAGACCTGAGGCTCTGATACCATGTTAGATACCTCTACCAACCAACTATCCCAAAAGACCGATCTGATAGGAAGTGGTGGTATAATATACTTAACACACTTCACAACAGATCCCACCGTTGAAGCGCAGGCTGCCGCCTACACGTACACATCCTAGAGGACGTCGTCCGGAGTGACGACAGGGAGACGACGGAGCTGCGATGTTGAGCCGTGGCCGTTCTCCGCCGCTGCATTTTGCCACACACTGTCGTGGCCAAGCTATGTTAGCCCTACTCTGCTCACATATGGGCGACTTGATTAGAGACATGAGGTGGAAGATAGAAATGACTGAGTGTGTCCAACGCGGTTTTTCCACCCGCCCTTGCGTGTCCCCGTCTAATCCAACAGCTCTGGTTGTTCTAATATTCGTGCTTGCCTGTTTTGCAATTTCAACCTGTACATTGTCCAACTTCACACCACTATGGTGGTCAAAACGTACATGTACACTTCCAAGTTGCCCACGCTACCCATCCCGTGTCCCCTCGATTCTTCTCTTATCCTCTTCTCCTTCTGTGCCATGGAGACCGCCGCCGCCCTCCCCTGCGTTTTTTTCTAGAGCTCGTCGTCCAACGCCACGGCGTCGTCCCTAACCTGACCGCCGTCGTCTTTGAGCTTTCCGTCGTTCCCAACCACCGCCGAATCCGTTTGCCTGAGACGGAGCCGGGCTCCATCCCACACCGGATCCGTCCTCAAGCTGACCGTCCTCCCTAACACCGCTTGAGAAGGAACCGGTCTCCTCTCACACCGGATTAGGTTGCCGGGGACGGAGCCTGCCCCGCGTGCGCGCCTGAATCTCGTCGTCGGGATCCTGCACGGAACGGCGGCATCATCGGGCGGGAGCGGGAGCTCGGGAGGAGCTCATCGCGCAACCCTCCGCAGGTCATGTATCTGATGCCTACTATATTTAACAGATATCTCCTTTATTCTTTGACCTTTTTGTCAACGATGGGATTTTTCAACGAACTTGTCAACGAATCTGTTCTGAACAACTCTACACACCAAGCTGAATTGCCGGATTTAATACATAACGAATAAGGAAAAAGTACGTGTTTCACTCTGCAAAATAGAAGGGACTGGTTCACAAGAATTGGATATAGCTGAGGGTGTTTTCTGCAGTTACAAATAAAGGCCGTATGAATCTCAAAGCAGCCTCGAAGGGTCCAGGATAAGACCGGGACCCGTGAGCCCAGGCGGTATTGCATTATTACGAGTGTGTCAACTTAGTAAGAGCAGCTAATAACCCCGTTTGAAATATTTTAATTTTTTTTAGTGGAAAACAGGTCTAGGGTCTAAAATAGACCGGGAATAATAAGTTCGGTGTGCCAATTTCAGGGATTTAAAGTTTGGGGTTTGATTTAACTACCCTCTACAAGTTTAAGGTTTAAAATAGACTTTTTCCATATATAAAAAATTAACAATCCTGTTATTTGCACAACTGGAGACATCGCAAGGGCACGTGGCGTTGAGTGGGTGTCGTACTGTTTGTCCTGGAATTTTGTATGTTATTTTATTGTCATCCAAATTCATATAAAGACAGCTAAGTTCTGACGAATCGAGCGAGGTCTCATCGGGAGGCTGGGCCGAATCGAAGCGGAGGCAATGCAGGTGGTAGAGGGAGCTGATACGTAGTGACGACGATGAGTTCAAGCGAAGTCAGAAGAGGTCGTAAGTGAAGAATGAGGTCGCGCTAGGGATGTAAAGCGGCACCCGATCCACCCCGCATCCTTTGTATATTTAGAGAGATTAATGTTAATTGTAGCTGTACCAGGCTAGTACAATTTGTTCTACGGTATGACTTTTGCGGAACTTTGCGGGATCCCGCTCTACACCCCTAGGTCGCGCTCATCGATCTTGGTGCCTCCTTGGTCAATTTGTTTGGGGAGGAGGTTCCACGCGGCGAGGCAAAGTTGAAGGGCAAGGTTGTGGGGCTCGAGGTTGTTTCCGGAAGTGCAGATGGCGAGCGGCCTTGGTGACGGTGAGCTGAAACAGAGCTGGAGAGGGAGAGAGGCGACACTGAATGAGCCTCTGGTACTCTTTTTATTGGGTTTATTTTTGCCACGTAGACCTGACCGTGAGAAAACGGTTTAAAGCAAGCAAATCATAGAAGTGTTATGTCTTACACATCTACCCGAATGGTCGGTGATTTGTGTCATTTTTATCAAACATGGTGGTTTAACAACACTGCTCCAAATGTGGTGGTTTTGCGTCATTTTCTGTGCTATAGGCTAATTTATGGTGGGCAGGTTACCCTAGACAACTAACAATATGCTTATGTTTTCCTAAGTGTATAGCATGATCAAAATGTTCGTCGAAGCCAGCTCATAACGTAGATGATTCGTTGCCACAGGATTTGTTTGCAAAATTTTCTCTATTTATTTGTAGCGCGTTCCTCACATGGCAGTCTGGGTTATTCAGCATGCGGTGAAACTAGCACATGTGTATCGTAGTAGGTTTTTAAACGAGGTAAAAGATTTGTTATTTTCATTAATAAAAAGGAAAATTTAGAGGTTCTAGTTTTAATTCGCTGATTCGGTCTCACAAAGGTGCTTATAGGAATAGAGTATATGTTCATGGAAATGAGTGGATGTATGTGCATATAAACACCTGCGTTGTACTGTGTTTGGGACACACACACACACACAAAAAAATGGCACGTACCATACCCGCTTATGTGTTAGTGCAACCGGTACTAGCTCAACCCGTAGAGTTACAAGCCTTTGCACAATTCGGCTCTGCTCTCGATAAAACAAGTCAGAATCTTGTTTTCAACCGGCAATACAAATCTCGTGCATCCAACGGAATTAGTTGCAAAATTTTACCGTGTCCAGTTGCGTCGCTTGATGCATAGGCCGGAGCTTTTACCCCTTTTCGAAAGAAAAAAATCCGTGTCTAGTTGCGGGTACATACACCTGCCTCATTGGCACGCTTCATTCCTCACCTGCTTGCGCTGTACACACTGAATGCATAGCAAGGTGACGGATCAGGTCGGTTGACTTCCACCGCCAAAATCCAATGGACCACAGTATACTGAACTGTCGTCGATGATGCACTTGCCTGGACGTTGATGAGATGAAGGTCAACCTACAGTAGCTGCCAACCAACACATGCTGATTGATTGAGCCGATTTTGTTTGACGAGTTCTATGTGATTTGATCTGCCAGTCGCATTTACAGGCCACAGAAGTGAAGACCTCACTTTCAGGACTCAGCTGGGCGTCCCAATCTAGCCGCAAATCCGAAAAAGTCAGAAATCCAACGCCGCGCCGCAACCAACTGAACCCCAATTCCCGCGCAGCACCGAAACAGATGCTGCCGCCGGTTTCCTGCCCAACCCACCACCGCCGCCCCCACCCAAGTCAACGCCCCGATCGCCTACTCCACCTCCCCCATCCCCTCCGCGCCTTGCGTTCCCACGTTTCATGGGCGCAGATGCCTCGGCTCCCTCCTCCTCCCGCCGGGCCGCGCTCTCTCCTCGCCCGGGCGTGCCTGCTCCTCCTCGTCTTCCTCACCGCCGACGCGGGGCCGCTGGCGAAGGAGCTCCTGCTCCCGAACTTCACCGCCTCCAGCTACGACCACATCGACAACAACAGCGGCGCCTTCCTGGAGTCCGCCAACGGCGCGTTCAGGGCGGCCATCCACAACCCCGGGAACCAGCAGGCGAGCTTCTACCTCGCCGTGCTGCACGCGCCGACCGGCACGCCCGTCTGGTCCGCCAACCGTGATGCGCCGACGGGTTCGTCGGGCCTGGTCCAGCTCACCGCGCGCGGGCTCGCCGTGACGGACGCGGATGGAGCGACGGTGCTGTGGTCGGCGTCTCCGCGGGCACCCGTCGCGGCGCTCCGCCTCCGGGACGACGGGAACCTGCAGCTGCTGGACGCCCAGAACGAGACGCTGTGGCAGTCCTTCGATGCCGCCACGGACACCCTGCTCCCGGGGCAGCCGCTGCGTGCCGGCTCGTACCTGACGTCGGCGAGGAGCTCCAGTGATTTAAGCCAGGGGGACTACCGGCTCGCCGTGGCCGCGTCGGACGTGGCGCTGACGTGGCAGGGGTCCACGTACTGGCGGCTGTCGAACGACGTCCGGTCGTTCAAGGACCGCAACGCCGCCGCGGCGTCCATGTCGTTCAACGCGTCGGGGCTGTTCGTGCTCGCCGCCGACGGCGCGGTGGTGTTCCAGGTGATCCTCGCACCGGCGGAGTTCCGCGTGCTCAAGCTGGGGCACGACGGGCGGCTCAGCATCAGGAGCTACGCGCAGCTGAACTCCTCGGCGCCCGTCGGCGGCGGCGATTTCGTGGCGCCCGGCAGCGACTGCCACCTCCCGCTGCCGTGCCCGTCCCTCGGCCTCTGCGCCCAGGCTGGCAACAGCTCGAGATGCACGTGCCCGCCGCTCTTCGCCGCCTCCGTGACGGAACCCGGCGCGTGCACCCCGGGGGACGGCTCCTTGCTCGCGTCGCCGGCCTCGTGCGGGAGCAACGGCAGCGCGTCGACCCCGGTTTCGTACCTCCCCCTCATGGCGAAGATCGCCTACTTCGCCACCAGATTCGACGCACCGACGACGACCGGTGTCAACAAAACCGTGTGTCGCGCCCTCTGCACCGCCAACTGCACGTGCCTCGGCTACTTCCACGACAACTCCTCCATGAGTTGCTACGTGCTCGGAGGAAGGCAGCTCGGTTCACTCCATTGGAGCACTCGTACTACATCGGCACTGGGATACATTAAGGCGTTCAATTCGGCGAACAGAGATGCAAAAAAAAGAAACAACTCGTCGTCGATGAAGCGCTCTTTGCCTATCATACTGCCGTCCGTTGCCTCGTTCCTTCTCATCGCCATAGTGGCATGGTACTTGGTGCGGCGGAGGTGGAAGGCGAGCAAGAACGGGAAGAAAGTGAAGTCCAAGAACTCCGCTGGGAATCATTTGAATTATCTGGGCCACCAGAATCTGCGGTCGAGGGACGCCAGCCACAACGAAGATCCGGACGACGACGACGATATCGTCATACCAGGCATGCCGGCGCGGTTCAGCTACGCGGAGATCACGTCGATGACCGCAAACTTCGGGACAAAGATCGGCTCCGGCGGGTTTGGGACCGTGTACAAAGGGGAACTTCCAGGCGGCGAGGGGCTCGTCGCGGTGAAGAAGCTGGAGGCCGCCGGCGTGCAGGCGAAGCGGGAATTCTGCACGGAGATCGCCGTCATCGGCAACATCCGACACGTCAACCTCGTCCGCCTCCGCGGCTTCTGCGCGGAGGGCTCGCGGCGGCTGCTGGTGTACGAGTACATGGACCGCGGCTCGCTCGACAGGTCGCTGTTCGGCGGGATCGGGCCGGCGCTGGAGTGGGGGGAGCGCATGGAGGTGGCGCTGGGCGCGGCGCGCGGGCTCGCGTACCTGCACACCGGGTGCGACCAGAAGATCGTGCACTGCGACGTGAAGCCGGAGAACATCCTGCTGGCGCACGGCGGGCAGGTGAAGGTCTCGGACTTCGGCCTCGCGAAGCTGATGTCGTCGGAGCACTCGGCGATCTTCACCACGATGCGAGGCACCCGCGGGTACCTCGCGCCTGAGTGGCTCAGCAACGCCGCCATCTCGGACCGCGCGGACGTGTACAGCTTCGGCATGGTGCTGCTGGAGCTGGTGCGCGGGAGGAAGAACCGTGGCGAGCAGGAGCAGGGCGGTGGCGCCGTTGTCGGCGATGGCAGCGGCGAGCACTCGGCCTTCCCGTCCCCGTCCGGTTACAGCAGCGTGATGACGTCCTCGACGGCGAGCGTCGGCGGGCCCGGCGCTGGAGTCGACGAGTACTTCCCGATGGTGGCGCTGGAGCTCCACGAGCAGGGGAGGTACCTGGACCTCGTCGACCCGAGGGTGGAGGGGCGTGTGAGCGAGGCCGAGGCGGCGCGCGCCGTGCGCCTCGCCCTGTGCTGCCTGCACGAGGACCCCGCGCAGCGGCCGAGCATGGCCGCGGTGGTGCGCGTGCTGGAAGGCAGCGCGCCGGCGCCGGAGCCCCGCGTGGGCACGCTCGGCTTCCTGCGGCTCTACGGGAGGGGCCACGCCATGCCGCGGGTCCACGACACGCCTGCAGGCTCCGCTGGATGGTCCGCGGCGACGACTACCGCCGGCTCGCAGCTCAACGACTCACTGAACGACACGTCACTGCCAAGATAGCACATGACACGACCCGATTCAGCTCTCGTGGCGTGGCATCGACTGAGACACGGCGTCATGGCACCAGCCTGCGTTGGCATTGGCGGCGTAGCAGTCTGGTCAAGCTTCAAGAAACCAGCTACAGTATAGTTTATGCAGGTGGAGGAGTAGTAGGTAGAAAAGAACAGAGGAATGGTCGCCAAGGACGATAAACAAGTCGCATTTGGTTTTGGTTATCGTGAGCTGTGCGGTTATCGTGAGTATTATAACACTTGCTGAAATTAGAAGCAGCCGACAAAGCCAGTAACGTGGAGGATGGAGCAAACAATGTGTAATTAATTATACATAAATAAATGGTTGGTAGGTTTAGTCTCTGACCAGTTTAGACTTTTGACGTTTGTTCGTTCTCTTGGTTTGGTGGATAGTGGATACTCACAAAGTCACAAGCTAATGCTAGCTATGCCATAATTAATTTGACTACCAGCAGTATCAGCCACTCTGTTTACACCTCTCACACTGACCAGCAATGAGGCAACGAGGAACTTTACTACGTAGTAGGAACCAGCCGCCCACGAGACTCCAAGACGGTCTTAAGAGTGGCAATCGTGAATGTATCACAAGTTTTACTTAGACAATATACACCTCGCCCATATACATAAACATATTTTTTCGATAAAACGAGATTTATTACTGAAAGGTTAAGTATTACATCCGGCCTCTGCATAACTAGAATGCACACAGGCACAAAAAGTCCAGCCTCGAGCAGATAAAAAAATAAAAAAGGCGAATTACATATCAGAATGAGAAAGTGTAAAGACGCCTATGATGGTGGAGGACCGATCCGCAAATTATGCTGTCATCCATGTTGGGATAAAAAGTCCCTCGCCGTATCCTCCAGTCTTGTTTAGACCTTCGTAAACAGGTCCCGATGCTCCACACGTTGCAACGGAGACCACGAACGGAGAGTAGCAGTAGTCCTATAGATAATCTGCATAAGAGACGAATTTTTATTATTAAAAACCTTGTCATTTCTATACAGCCAAAGCGACCATATTACAGCTAGCGCTCCCACCCTAATAAGTCGTTTAAACCTATAGTCCACACCGTTCAGCCAATTGCCAAAAATATTTGCAACCCTACATGGTGGGTATAACGTAGACCCAATCTGGATGATTAACTGTATAAAAGTAGCAACTTTACACTCGAAGAATAAGTGTTTGATAGTCTCGTTCTTATGACAGAATACACACTTTTTACTTCCAGTCCAGTTGCGTTTCACAAGGTTATCTTTAGTGAGAATAACTCCTCGACGCAGATACCACGCAAAGACTTTGTTTTCTAGTGGGATCTTCATCTTCCAAATTTTATGATTGTTATCAACTGGCACCTCTGGTTGGATTAGTGCCTTGTACATAGAGTCCACTGAGAATTTACCATTGCTATGTAAATTCCATCGAAACTCATCCGATCCCTGTGTCAAATTGACTAACGCCAAGCGTTGAAGCAACTCATTCCAACCTGCTAGCCGGGGACCGACAAGATCTCGTCTGAACGTCACGTTTGGTGGATTATTATCCAATACCATAGCAAGAGAATCGCTTTTATGACGTCCAAGGACAATATTGTACAAGGCTGGATATTGTTCTCGGAGTGTCGTAGCACCTAGCCACGTATCCTCCCAGAACCTGATTTCCGAACCATCTATGATGGAGAAAGTGCCATATGGAAAGAAAAATTTCTTCGTTGCCATAAGGCCGGCCCAAAAGTGAGAATCACAAGGTTTCCAAGAAACCTGTGATACCGCCCTTGAACCAACATACTTTCTCCTAAGCAGCGTTTGCCAGACCCCATGTTCGGTTAGTAGCTTAAACAACCATTTACCTAGTAGGGCTCGGTTCTTAACCTCAAGGTCTTGAATCCCAAGCCCGCCGTAATCTTTAGGGAGACACACTACATTCCATTTAGCCAGTCGATACTTTTTTTCTAACTATCCCCTTGCCAAAAAAATCTTGATCGAAAGTAATCCAAGCGATGCAAGACTCCTTTTGGTAATTGGAAGAAGGAAATCATATACAGTACCATATTACTTAGAACTGAATTTATGAGAACCAATCTTCCTCCCAAGGATAGTAATTTTCCTTTCCAATTGCTCAATCTCTTTTGCAGTCTCTCCTCCACATGCTTCCATTGAGCAATCGTCAGCCTCCGATAATGAATCGGGATGCCAAGATAACTGATTGGAAACTGACCCTGCCCACAGCCAAATAATTCAGCATATATGGCAACATCATTTTGAGCCTCGCCGAAGCAAAACAATTCACTTTTGTGGAAATTATTTTTTAAACCCGAAAGCTGCTCGAACGCTGATAAAATTAATTTCAGGTTACGAGCCTTTTCGACGCCATGTTCCATAAAGAGAATCGTATCGTCAGCATATTGAAAAATAGATAGTCCACCATCCACCAGATGTGGTACTACACCTTCGATTTGGCCATCGACTTTTGCACGTTCTATGATAATGGCTAACATATCAGCTACTATATTAAATAGTATTGGTGATAATGGATCGCCTTGCCTTCATCCTTTTTTCGTTTGGAAGTATCTGCCAACATCATCATTAACTTTGATGGCCATACTTCCTCCGGAAACAAAGTTTTGGATCATAGCGCACCACACGTCAGAAAAACCTTTCATTCTGAGTGTTTGTTGGAGGAAAGACCACTTGACTTTATCATAAGCCTTTTCGAAGTCTATCTTTAGTATTACCCCATTCATCTTTTTCCGATGCAACTCATGGACTGTTTCATGTAGAATCACAACTCCATCCAGGATGTTGCGACCTTGCATAAAGGCCATCTGAGTCGAACGCACAACATGATCGGCCACCGAATTCAGCATAATCATAGTGGTTTTCGTGAAAATTTTGAAGCTAACGTTAAGGAGACAGATGGGTCTATATTGTTGGATCCTTTCTGCCTCGTTAACCTTTGGCAACAAAATTATCTCACTGAAATTAAGGCGAAATAGCTCGAGTTGTCCAGCATGCAGCGCATTGAATAGCTCGAGCAAGTCCGTTTTGATTATTTCCCAGAAGGTCTGATAGAACTCAGCTGGGAAACCATCCGGGCCCGGTGCTTTGTTGTGTTTCATTTGGAAGATGTAGCGCCCCGACCCCGGAATTATACAGAGAGACTATGTAACCCACATGCTATGCTACACAATCGAAGGGCATGGAGTTACCGCTCCCATGCAACACCTTGATCATGCCATAAACACTGGCATAGCTATCAATGTATAATAGAGAGATCAAGACTTGTGGAACAACTGGCACATCACAGACTCTACGACACAAAAGAGCATATAGCAACTCATATAGCGAGAAAGATACAAATTACACAACAGGGGTCACAGACCCAACAGTACATCATGCGGAAGCGAGGTAGTTGTCTAATACAACAAGATCCAAAATATGGCCTAAGAGGCCTACAGATAAACAAATCCCAGCCAGCTTGTTCCACGACGTCCCAAGCTGCCACCTGGGAACCCCAGACTACTCGTCGATGTCAACGAAGAACCCACCTGTCTGCTCAGTGTCGTCCTCATCTGAAACAAGTAATAATCAACAAAGAGAGACTGAGTACGACGTACTCGCAAGTTTAGTAGGGCGATATAGGCCCAATGATGACAAGGCTCTAAAGCTGTAATGGTTGTTTTGCATAAAGCTAGTTTTCATTTATAAAGACCTAAACGACTCATGGCATCGACTACTCAGAAGGTTTTCATAAAGGGGGTAAGATAGTAAACTTTTATATTCGGTTCACCTTGAACCAACTTGTAGCCAGAAACCACTCGTCTCCACCAAGGCACTCCCTCGAATCACCCTCGAGGAAATGGACCTTTTAACACACGTTGAGTTGCAACCTCTAGTTGCCAAGTTTTAATTTTAAGATTCATGTTTTCTATGAGCTAATCTGCCTTTCCCAAGATTTGTCCATAATCGTGGACACAACTTTTCGAAAAGATTAAACCCTGCAGGGGTGTACTGTTTTTGCCATTGGTACCGTCCGGCTCGCCTGATTAGCTCTCTTCCGGGGAAAGCCGACGAGTGGGCGCGGTTAGACCTTTACCTTGCATGAGGCTTACTCAAGGATCATCAGTGTGCGGAAGGACAGGTTCAGTGCCTATTTCAACACCCTGCCCCGCGGCCACATCCTAAACACCACCATCCTCATCGAGCCTTTTTCCACCCACACACTCACACGCAAATGGAAAGCTCAAACTAGAGGACCCTTGACAAGCCCCTCACAAATTATTCGGTCAGTAAGGGGCCCATACCCCCACCGTTGGAAGCACGCTCGGTTCTTGGTTCTAGCTAAAAGCACTCTCAGCCTAGGTGACAGGAATGAGGCAAAACACCATCCCCGATGGCAACTCATCCAAGCCTTGTAAGCATTTTTAATTAAGTACCACAAGTATCCACCATGTCCGAACATTCCATCAATTGTCATAATCAGGGAAACTAATCACCGGACAACTAAGCATTCGACTAAGCATTAGCTAAGCATAGCTAAGCATATAAACAATAGATATATCTTCAACTCAGGCCAACACATTAAACCTATGGTTAATAGGAGGGAAGACATGTATTGGTTTGGGGAACATGCATTTCATAGGATACTCTAGCATTGACCAAAAGTTGACATTGGAACCGAATGCAATATTATGGTGGATAAAATATTTGTATAAAACAATAGGATGATATATGCCAAGAAGGTTAGGTTATCTCTTGCCTTGCTGATAGTGCTGGTCGCGCGGATCGTCGAGGTATTGTGGTGGAACCTCGACTCCGGAATCTATCGAAACACAAACAATAAAAGGAAACGAAATAAATAACACGAATACAAAGGTGCAATGCACACTCATGATGAGATGGTCAAATTATGCACTGAAATGGTCTTGGGCATGTCCCACAAGTTAAATGGAACCCCTAAAATAAATATCGCAATTAACGGGTTTAAACTCCATATTTAACTTAGTGAATTAAGCATTTACCCAAAATGTACAGTACTAAAATATGAGTTCTACAGGCATGAAAATAACATTATTAGATAGGTATTGTTCTCCTGGTCATTTTGGTACTTCGTTTACAATTTTTCGATTAACGATGAAGAAATGGTGAATTAAACGGTTATTCAAATTAAATTATTTTAACCATTTCGAAAATGACATCAAAGGAAAAGTTGGTGTCATGCTGTGAAATTAACATAACTAGAAAGCCTTTGATTTGCTGATCATTTTGGTATATCATTTGCAATTTTTGGATCAATATTTATTTAGTTATGATTTTCCCAATTATTGATTTAAATCTGCCTTTTTACTTAATTTTTATAAACAGCACGAAAATTAAATCTACAACTCTCTCAAATGGCATAAAATTGTAGTTCACTGTTTACTGAACATTTTGATAGCTCATCCATGATTTTTGGATAATTATTCTTCAAGTTATGGGTTTTCTAAATATTGATTATAATCTGCCATTTTAGTATTTATTAATTTAAAGGCAATTTAATAATTTTAGTTGATCATGGCAAGGGTACTAACAGGTAGATATTCTTTTTCTGAGCATTTTGACATATTGTTTGCAATTTTCAGAGTTGTAAATCTCAATATATGAATTTCCAGATTTTAACAAAATACTCATAGATGATTTTGTATTCCACAAATAATTTCATGTTTTACAATTCAATTGCGTGTATGGGTTACAAATGTAGATAGGTTATGTAATTCTAAACATTTTGGTATCTCACACACAATTTTCTGATTTACCATTAAAAGGATTTTGAATTTACAAAGAAAAAATGAACAACTTTCTGTCCTTTTATTAAATTCAGAAAATGGAAAAAGGGCTGCTGACGTCATCGTGATGTCACCGGGGGGAGCTGCGGCTGTTGATCACGAAATCCGCAGTTCGGTTTGGAATTGGACGGAGACAAGTGCTCTACGAGCTAGATCAGGCCGAGACGAGTAGGGGGAGCGGCGGCGGACGGCGGAGCACAGCGGCAGCAGCGATGAGAGGGCGGGGGAGGATGCCCAGACGGACGCGGAGCTCACCCAGACGACGATTCCGTGGACGGCGAGGGTCGGGGAGGCCTGACGGTGTCGATGCCATACGCGAACGACGGCGGCCAGGGGCGGAGAAGAACGGACAGCGCGGTCCATCTCCGGTGTCCCTCGTCGATTCCTTTGATAGGGAGGTATCCGGCGACGTGGTGTAGCTCTTGGAGGAATCCATTTAAGCTCGGACGGCCGGAGTCGATGGCGGGCATGACGGCGGCGCGGCGGACAGAGCTCGGGAAGACGAGGATGGCGACAACGTATCAGGCGGTCCCGCGGCGATTCCTTGCATGGAGACGTAGAGGACGATGATGCGGAGCTCATGGGCTGCTTGGATTCACTCGGGGTGGCATCGGTCGCCGGCGATTTGGAGGGGACGGCGGCGGCCATGGTGGACATGGAGCTCGGTGTTAGGGTTAGGGTTTGCAGGGGAGCAGAGAGAGGAGCAAGTGAACGAGGGGAGAGAGAGGGCAGCGTCGGGTTCCTCCTTAACCACGCAGGGGGGCCGCCGAGTGAGGGCGCAGGGCATGGCATGGCGCCAGCCATGGCCACTGTTGCCACAGGGAAGAACCTGTAGCTTTTGCAGAAAACCCCTGCACTGTTTTTCCCTTTTTCTGTTTTATTTTCTTTTTAAAACCAGAAGCTTTGGCAATTTAATTGAGGGACCAAAACATCTTCAAAAATTATGAAAATATTCAGGGAGGCTCATAATAATATAATGAAGCTCTCCATAATTTTATTTTGAATTTTTGAAATGTTTAACTTGGTTTCAAAAATAAGGATTGATTTGCAACCATTTTGAAATCTTAGATTTATTACTTTGCTTAACAAGCAATTGTCTTTGACAAATATTTAAAAAAGGTAAACTTGGAACTTCCTGGACAAATTGGAAGTTCAAAACAATTTGGTTTTGCCAGATTGAGCAATTGTAATTAGTTTGGAAATTGGGAAGGTGGTGGTCTCTCTTTTATTTGTTTTCCATTTGTTGCTTGTTGAACTATAGCAATTTAAACATATGCCATGATGCAACATGAATGCAAAAGTGGAAAATTTATTCATATTTTTCAGGTACCAAACTGGGGCTATTACAAATCTACCCCCCCCCTTATAGGAATCTCGTCCCGAGATTCTAGATTAGAAGGAGAGAGGATGGAAACATGACAACACGTATCTTCCACGATCTTCTCGCTCCCACGATGATCTTCCTTGTTGCAGAGCTTAAGCTCACCAGCATGACATGCCGATGTAGCGGAGTGAATAGAAGATAGCTTAAGGTGATAGACAATTTTTTTCTCCACGGGTTGGAAATATGAACTTTGCACAAGACCATAAGCCATTGAGGAAAACTAGGAACGACTTGACGAAACAAAGGTCGAGCAGAGGATAGGACAACCGATCACTTTGTTCACCCGCATTTATCAGGATCCTTGACCAAGACCATGACATCACTTCACACCACCCCGATAGGTAGACCGTAGAGATTTGAAGCACCGGGGGGAGAAAGGACATCTTCTGGACTCCAAGATTTCGACATACCAGATGTTTCCATCAGGTTGAAAACTCGGGCCCTAACGTGACTGATGAATTCACACACTGTCCGTGGGATTGGGTAAAACTTCGGGTTCACCTAGGAAGGAAAGATATAGCACTGATCCACCATTAGATAAAGAGATCAAACCTTATACACGAGCTATTCCCAAGATACAAGGAGTAGGGGGAATCGACTGATAGATATTTAGCAACTCCGTGGTAATGTTCTCCTTGAGGTTCTGGATATCACACTCAGGCTTCGGAACAGCCTCCAATCAATCATCAAGCGAAAGTCGTACTTGAAGATAGAGAGGAGACCATAAGGGAAACTCTTAGGATAAATTACCCATGATACTCATGGATAGTGGGTGATTTTTAAGGAGTGAAGAGATTTCGTCAGTAGACCTTCCGGTGAGGTGCTTGAACCACAACACCGAACTTGTCGGGGTTTCAACTAGGCCTAGGTCATACTCTTTTATAAACACCAACCATCATTTCTGATGGAGGTTCAGATTTGGTTAGGGATACACATACTTTAGGATTAGCAGGTCTGAAGGGGGCGGTTACGAAAACTGATGAGAGGTGGGGTCACTAGTTTTTCTCAAGACACGGGCCACTGGGTCAAACTCCAGAGCAAGGGCTAGATTGCAAGTTCCATGGGGTCACGACTACGAAGAGAAAATTGAACCAGCATGTACTCCTATCACTGAAGCACAACTGAATCCTGATTGGGAAACACTGGTAAGACGCTGAGATTTGACAACTTCTTATTATTCAAAAACAAATCGGCTAGTGGCATACATGGCGTATTTAGAGAACTGGAGGTAACAACCTGCCATCTCGACAACAATCCGCACATGCATGACCAAATTGTGGTTAAACCTGAGGAGACAAAGTGAACTTCACTCGGACCCCTGGCGACATATGTCAGCCATTGCACCTGGACCAGAGAAGAACACTCCCAACATCCAGAACACATACTACGTGATGACACGGAGGTGGTTCGGACAAGTTTCCAATACTTCTTGACAACACGGTCAGTGGACAACCCGACAGTACTTCTGGATAGACATCCAGATTATCATGAACCACCGCATGTCACTGGTTGCGAGAGGGAAATGTTGCTTCACAAGGAAAAATATGTGGTCTTGAGAGTTTCGACACGAATCTAACTCGCTGACCGGAGGTGTGCACCTGAACGAATGGACTTGGCAACACAGACAACTCAGCTCGATGATATGATTACCAGTCATGCTAAGAGTGCCACCAAGTCTTTGGATTTCAAAACAATAACAATTGCTAAGAATATCCCATTACCACAATGATAATCATCCTCAACATTCTCGAGCCCGAGTAGCTCGGAGGTGGATGGATAAGGAAGGTTAAAAGCATCACTTCATCAAGTACGTCATGAGACTAAGCACGACCTCTTGATATAAAAGAGTGTGACACTCCAAGGTGGAACGGAACAAAAACTAGACAAGCTCTTACTCCGCGAAGTACAATACTTTGACCTGGTCCGAGAAATGGACAAGGTACCGGAGTTTGTTTCCCCTAACATCCCGAAGTGGGATGGCTTGACAACCCACAAGAATAACACGCATCAGAACACCCCAATGCACGATGAAACTTGACTGTCAAACGACAGGCAGAGGTCGGACAACAGATTTAGAGCAGGAAACAGGCTAACAACAATACCAAAATATTGCAGAAGCCTTTGTTAGCACTCTTCCAACAACTAGCGCCAAAAGGGTTTCACGAATGAGGGTTATTGGCGGAACCACAACCATCGAGGGAAACTTGCTAAGAGAAATCCTGTCGTAATTCAGATGGTTTCCTGACAGAGAGTCCAGCTAAAGCTAGTGACAGAGAAGAGCATTGCTGAGCAAATCAATTACGGCTGCAATCTCTAGCTTGAAGATTAACTTCAAATTTGCCAACCTGATGTAGGGTTTGACAATTAACATCAGGGTTCAACGGGAAAAATCTTGGGTTAAAGATCATCTTCATGTACTGGGACTCACAATAGCATAATGTTCACAAGGGTGACAACCCCCATGAATCATTACACCGGAGCCCTAGCACAATCCGGGACCTTCGGTTCAAGATCTTGGCTAAAGCAAAGGAATGTCTTGACGATCCGCAATACTTCCTCTCTTCGGGCTTTAGAATTGGCAAACGAGCAGAACTAACCAGTAAACTAAAGGTAGAAGCCAACCCCGTGAACCTAGAGGTTAGAATTTGCCGACGATCAGAAGAACCGTTAAATCAAATAGAGGTAAGATGTCTCCGAGATTAGAGTGAATTGGGTAAGAAGTAAACAGAATCCTAATATGGTTTTCACAACTCATTTTTAGGTTATAAATAATTTTCACGAACACTAGACTCGACATCGACCAATAAAAAGTGTTTCCTACAGGCAGTCCTGCTCTGATACCAACTTGTAGCGCCCCGACCCCGGAATTATACAGAGAGGCTATGTAACCCACAGGCTATGCTACACAATCGAAGGGCATGGAGTTACCGCTCCCATGCAACACCTTGATCATGCCATAAACACTGGCATAGCTATCAATGTATAATAGAGAGATCAAGACTTGTGGAACAACTGGCACATCATAGACTCTACGACACAAAAGAGCATATAGCAACTCATATAGCGAGAAAGATACAAATTACACAACAGGGGTCACAGACCCAACAGTACATCATGCGGAAGCGAGGTAGTTGTCTAATACAACAAGATCCAAAATATGGCCTAAGAGGCCTACAGATAAACAAATCCCAGCCAGCTTGTTCCACGACGTCCCAAGCTGCCACCTGGGAACCCCAGACTACTCGTCGATGTCAATGAAGAAACCACCTGTCTGCTCGGTGTCGTCCTCCTCTGAAACAAGTAATAATCAACAAAGAGAGACTGAGTACGACGTACTCGCAAGTTTAGTAGGGCGATATAGGCCCAATGATGACAAGGCTCTAAAGCTGTAATGGTTGTTTTGCATAAAGCTAGTTTTCATTTATAAAGACCTAAACGACTCCTGGCATCGACTACTCAGAAGGTTTTCAGAAAGGGGGTAAGATAGTAAACTTTTATATTCGGTTCACCTTAAACCAACTTGTAGCCATAAACCACTCGTCTCCACCAAGGCACTCCCTCGAATCACCCTCGAGGAAATGAACCTTTTAACACACGTTGAGTTGGAACCTCTAGTTGCCAAGTTTTAATTTAAGATTCATGTTTTCTATGAGCTAATCCGCCTTTCCCAAGATTTGTCCATAACCGTGGATACGGCTTTTTGAAAAGATTAAACCCTGCAGGGGTGTACTGTTTTGCCATTGGTACCGTCCGGCTCGCCTGATTAGCTCTCTTCCGAGGAAAGCCGACGAGTGGGCGCGGTTAGACCTTTACCTTGCATGAGGCTTACTCAAGGATCATCAGTGTGCGGAAGGACAGGTTCAGTGCCTATTTCAACACCCTGCCCCGCGGCCACATCCTAAACACCACCATCCTCATCGAGCCTTTTTTCACCCACACACTCACACGCAAATGGAAAGCTCAAACTAGAGGACCCTTGACAAGCCCCTCACAAATTATTCGGTCAGTAAGGGGCCCATACCCCCACCGTTGGAAGCACGCTCGGTTCTAGGTTCTAGCTAAAAGCACTCTCATCCTAGGCGACAAGAATGAGGCAAAACACCACCCCCGATGGCAACTCATCCAAGCCTTGTAAGCATTTTTAATTAAGTACCACAAGTATCCACCATGTCCGAACATTCCATCAATTGTCATAATCAGGGAAACTAATCACCGGACAACTAAGCATTCTACTAAGCATTGGCTAAGCTAAGCATATAAACAATAGATATATCTTCAACTCAGGCCAACACATTAAACCTATGGTTAATAGGAGGGAAGACATGTATTGGTTTGGGGAACATGCATTTCATAGGATACTCTAGCATTGACCAAAAGTTGACATTGGAACCGAATGCAATATTATGGTGGATAAAATATTTGTATAAAACAATAGGATGATATATCCCAAGAAGGTTAGGTTATCTCTTGCCTTGCTGATAGTGCTGGTCGCGCGGATCGTCGAGGTATTGTGGTGGAACCACGACTCCGAAATCTACCGAAACACAAAAAATAACAGGAAACGAAATAAATAACACGAATACAAAGGTGCAGTGCACACTCATGATGAGATGGTAAAATTATGCACTGAAATTGTCTTGGGCATGTCCCACAAGTTAAATGGAACCCCTAAAATAAATATCGCAATTAACGGGTTTAAACTCCATATTTAACTTAGTGAATTAAGCATTTACCCAAAATGTACAGTACTAAAATATGAGTTCTACATGCATGAAAATGATATTATTAGATAGGTATTGTTCTCCTGATCATTTTTGTACTTCGTTTACAATTTTTCGATTAACGATGAAGAAATGGTGAATTAAACGATTATTCAAATTAAATTATTTTAACCATTTCGAAAATGACATCAAAGGAAAAAGTTGTTGTCATGCTGTGAAATTAACATAACTAGATAGCCTTTGATTTGCTGATCATTTTGGTATATCATTTGCAATTTTTGGATCAATATTTATTTAGTTATGATTTTCCCAATTACTGATTTAAATCTGCCTTTTTACTTAATTTTTATAAACAACACGAAAATTAAATCTACAACTCTCTCAAATGGCATAAAATTGTAGTTCATTGTTTACTGAACATTTTGATAGCTCATCCATGATTTTTGGATAATTATTCTTCAAGTTATGGGTTTTCTAAATATTGATTATAATCTGCCATTTTAGTATTTATTAATTTAAAGGCAATTTAATAATTTTAGTTGATCAAGGCAAGGGTACTAACATGTAGATATTCTTTTTCTGAGCATTTTGACATATTGTTTGCAATTTTCAGAGTTGTAAATCTCAATATATGAATTTCCAGATTTTAACAAAACTCACAGATGATTTTGTATTCCACAAATAATTTCATGTTTTACAATTAAATTGCGTGTATGGGTTACAAATGTAGATAGGTTATGTAATTCTAAACATTTTGGTATCTCACACACAATTTTCTGATTTACCATTAAAAGGATTTTGAATTTACAAAGAAAAAATGAACAACTTTCTGTCCTTTTATTAAATTCAGAAAATGGAAAAAGGGTTGCTGACGTCATCGTGATGTCACCGGGGGGAGCTGCGGCTGTTGATCACGAAATCCGCAGTTCGGTTTGGAATTGGACGGAGACAAGTGCTCTACGAGCTAGATCAGGTCGAGAGGAGTAGGGGGAGCGGAGGTAGGAGCCAAATGGTCACCGGAGTGACCGGGGCAACCTTGTCCGCGGCAGCGGACGGTGGAGCACGGCGGCAGCAGCGATGAGAGGGAGTGGGAGGATGCCCAGACGGACGCGGAGCTCACCCAGACGACGATTCCGTGGACGGTGAGGGTCGGGGAGGCCTGACGGTGTCGATGCCGTACGCGAACGGCGGCGGCCAGGGGCGGAGAAGAACGGACGACGTGGTCCATCTCCGGTGTCCCTCGTCGATTCCTTTGACAGGGAGGTATCCGGCGACGTGGTGTAGCTCTTGGAGGCATCCATTCAAGCTCGGACGGCCAGAGTCGATGGCGGGCATGACGGCGGCGCGGCGGACAGAGCTCGGGAAGACGAGGATGGCGACGACGTATCAGGCGGTCCCGCGGCGATTCCTTGCATGGAGACGTAGGGGACGATGATGCGGAGCTCATGGGCTGCTTGGATTCACTCGGGGTGGCATCGGTCGCCGGCGATTTGGAGGGGACGGCGGCCATGGTGGACATGGAGCTCGGTGTTAGGGTTAGGGTTTGCAGGGGAGCAGAGAGAGGAGCAAGTGAACGAGGGGAGAGAGAGGGCAGCGTCAGGGTCCTCCTTAACCACGTAGGGGGGCCGCCAAGTGAGGGCGCAGGGCACGGCATGGCACCAGCCATGGCCACTATCGCCACAGGGAAGAACCTGTAGCTTTTGCAGAAAACCCTCAGAAAAAGGTGCTGTACGATGGGCATTCTCCTCGTCGGACACTTGCGGAATGTCATCTGTTCGCGATTCGTCCGTGGAGAAGTTACCCTCCTCTGGATCACCAAACAGATTTTTGTAATACTTTGTGATGTATGATTTGAGTTGCTCGTGTCCTTCAATCGTACCCTCATCCTGAGAAAAGAGTGAATGAGTTTCTTCCGGTGTCTACCATTAGCCAGACTATGAAAGTGTCTCGTGTTCGAATCTCCTTCCAGAATGAATTGGGCTTTTGATCGTTGGTACCATTTGAGTTCCTCTTCACGAAGCAGGTTGGCAATCTCCGCATTGGATTGGTTTTTTAGTTCAATCTCCTGCGTGGACAGTGGTCTCACTTCTGCGAAAGCCTCCAAATCATCGATAATAGATGACAAGCGAAGCTTTTCTTTTTTAAAATGACCCGCCAAATGCCTAGCCCATCCACTTAGGTGTCTGCGAACTGCACGCATCTTATTGTTCCACCTCTGGATAGCGCTATGGCCTGCCACCGGCCTATCCCACACCATCTAAATGTTGGGAATATGCCCTAGAGGCAATAATAAAATGGTTTATTAAGCATATTCATGTTTATGATAATAGTTTATTATCCATGCTATAATTGTATTAAATGGAAACATAATACATGTGTGGAATATAAACACCAGAGTCCCTAGTGAGCCTCTACAGGACTAGTTCGTTGATCAAGAGATAGTTAGAGTTTCCTAACTATGGACTTGTTATAGTCACTTGATAACGGAGTCATATCATTAGGAGTAATGGTGTGATGGACATGACCCAAACAATAAAGAGTTGCAATTAATTGTGTCACAAAAGTTTTGTTGTCAACACTTTTAATATGCCAAATATAGTTTCCTTAGACCATGAGATTATATCACTCCCGTTCACCGGAGGAATACTTTGTGCTCATCAAACTTCACTTCGTAACTGGGTGATTATAAAGGTGGCTTTCAGGTATCTCCGATGGTGGGTTGTTGGGTGATATGAATCGAGAGTGGGATTTGTCCCTCCATGTGACGGAGAAGATATCTCCAGGCCTTCTCGGTAATATAGCATCAAAATTCTGCAGACATGTGATTAGGTGGTAATCACGAGGATCATGTATTATGGACGAGTAAAGAGAACTTGTCGGTAACGAGATTAAACTAGACATGGGGATGTCAACGATTATATCTCGGGCAAGTAAAATATCGTGAGACAAAGGGAATTGTATATGAGATTAATTGAATCTCCGGCATCGTGGTTCAATCGAGAAAAAGGTTTTCGTTGAGTGTATAGGAATTAATATGGGCATCCCGGTCCCGCTATTAATTATTGATATGATCATGTCTATGCATTCTCGAACCCGTAGGGTCACACACTTAACGTTCCGATGAAATTAGGTTTTGCGATGAATTGAACGAATGGTGATTTGTAGCCTCGAATGGGATCCCGGACGTCACGAGAGGTTCCGGTGGAGTCCGGAGAATAAGATTCATATATGGAAAGTGGTTTCCAGAGGTTTCGAAAAAGTTCCGAAAATATTTGCAGGGTACCGGAAAGGTTCCGGAAGGTTCTAGAAGTGTCTAGATGGACCCACATGGACCGAAGGGGTGCAGCCAGTCCTTGGGCCAGCCGCACCACCTAGGCCCAAGTGGGCCAAACCGGCCAAGGAAAAGGGGGGGGGGGTCCTAGTTGGACTAGGGGCCGGCTCCACCCCTTTAGGAAAGGGGCCCAAGGAGGAGTCCTAGATGGACTCCAACTTGGGGGGCAAGCAAGGGTCGGCCGACCCCTTGCCCTAACCCTAGCCGACCGGCCACCTATATAATGTGGGGAGGGGAGGGGTGCGGAACCCCCCTGGTGTTGCCTCCCCAAGAACCCTAGCCGCACCCCTCACCCAAACCCTAACCCTAGCCGCACCCCTTCCTCGAAGGGCTGCCGCCGCCTCTCCTCCACACCAAGAGCTAGCTGCACCACCCCTATGCCCTAGGGCTGCTGCGCCTTGCTCGTGGAGATCGTCACCGGCACTACCGTCGTGCTGCTGAGATCATCAAGACCACGTCCTCTCGCTTGCGGGATCAAGGAGTTGACGTCTTCATCGAGCCGTACGTGTGGACACCGCGGAGGTGCTGCCCGTTGCTGCACTTCACCGGATTGGATCTCGAGGATAATACATCTCCTCGCGACTAGACGAGTCTAGTTGCGGGGATCGACTAGCCAACCCCTGCACCGACAAAACGTGTTTGTTGATCTTCAAGGGTAAGAGATTGGATCTCACCTTCTCTATCTTCATCTAGTAGATCTAGATCCTTGGGGTTTATTCCGCTTGCCGCGTAGGAAAAAAATTTGTTTTCCATGCTGCGACCCCATCACTTAACCATATCATGAAATCCCTCCCAGTGTAACCATCCCAATTCGAATTTGAACTGACGTTTAGACAACAGTCTGGGCGTACCGGTGGTTAATAGTATGGGAGCATGATCTGACAACGCCTCTATACGTTCAAGATCCCTTACTGAGACCATTTGAAATTTAGATTCCCAATCAGAGTCCATCAGTATATGGTCTAACTTCTCGTATGTTGGCTCAGGAAGACTGTTAGCCCAAATGAACTGTCTCCCAATCATTGTAACCTCCCTTAAATCAAGACTGTCAATTATAGCGTTGAATAAAAGGGGCCAATGGAAGTCAAATCTGCCTCTACTTTTCTCGTGTGAAAACCTTAGCAAATTAAGATCCCCTATGATAATAGGGTGTGCATTACCTTTTGGCAGATTAACAAGTTCACGAAAAAAATCAGGTTTATGCTCATCCTGGGCTGCTCCATAAATGGCGACTAGACTCCAAATGAAGTTATCAACTTTATTACGAATATGGACTTTAATATGAAAGTCGCCATCCGAACTAGCTAACACATCCATAGTCTCATTACGCACGCCGAGAAGTAAGCCCCCGGATCTACCACGTGGCGAACGAGAAATCCATGTAAAATCTACACCCCCAGATAGGCGGTTAAGTAGACTCACCGAGAAATCCCGTTTTCCTGTTTCCGAAATGCCAATAAAATCCAACGTATGGTCGCGAATAAAATCAGCAATGCGAACATGTTTAGCAAAGTCACGAAGACCTCTGCTATTCAAGAACATGCCATTCATTTGGAAACATTTGGAATTTTAGGCAAATTCGCTCTTTTACGTGGAGATTTGTTCTTTTTAAGAGAGTCGGCTTTAGATTTCCGGTTAGAAGCTTTCAGATTGTATAATGAGCTTAGCCTCGCCTCATCTAAGCCCCCCTCCATTACGTCGCCAACTAGGTGATCAAGAAGCTGGACATCAATTGTGTCATTTAGCCCCTCCTCCTCTATAAGGGTAGTATACGACTTAGCCGAGACTTTTGGTGTGACCGTTAACCGATCGTATTCCAAATGTCTCAAAGCTTTAGTCGAGATTGCAACCTTATTGACATCATTACCCAAAGAAACTCCTACACTTGACAATTTTGCTGAAATGCTAGAATTGGAAAATGTAAGAAAGGATTTGGATGTTTTTTCCGTACCAATGTTGAAGAGGTTCAGTTCTGCCTTGCAACGCATGGCCTTGGCCATCACATCCTCGTCCGTGCATGAGGACCCGTCCGAGGCAACGGCATGCCTCGCACTCCTCCTCAAAGACGCCGCCGTCGGGGGCAGCGGTGTCGCGGAAGGCTGAACCCCCAACTTCGGCGCCGGAAGCGTGACACACTGAACCAACGGAGCCCTGCAGTCCTCCACCAACCCGGCGCACGGCACAGTGGTGGAAGGCTGCAGCACCATCGGCCCAGCCCCCGTCTGGTCCAGCGTCAACTCCAGCGACGCATAGCAGACCGTCTCCACGTGCTGTGACAGCAATGCCGTCTCGGCCTTAAGGGCCGACGGCCTAGCTGGCAATGCCACCACATCCTCCTGGTCCTCCCTGGCTGAAGGCGATGCGCAGCTACCCGCTGTCGGCTGCGACGAGCAGGCAGCCATCATTGTGTCCACGCCTACATGGGCCAGCGTCGTACTGTCGATGTCCTTCGCCACCTCCCGCAACACCGGCGGAGTGACAGATTCCACAATCAGCGAACCCTCTGGCCCAGCAACCATCTCCACTACATATGACATCGGCGATGCTTGCTGAATTTTTGGAGACGCCGAATCACACAGCCGAGCAACAATCTCTTTTCTTCTTGGAGTTTGCGGGTTGGGGTTGATAGGTGTAACCGCATACCCCGAGATAACACCAGGGAGCACTAGCAACTCGGCATTAGCAACCCCCGAGCTCGAAGTATCCTGCTTGAGGCATTGGTGTGTCTGTATTGGCGGACCTAGGAGGATCCCGCATCTTAGACTCAACAGCCGCATTCTCTCGCAGCCCCTTACCATCATCATCCTTCTAGCTTCGCCTCTAGACAAAAGGCACAAAATCAGGTTTGGAGACATAGTCATCTGCCTCTTTACGGAAGCGAATTGTGTACCCCTTGAGCATGAGAAAAGTATCAGCTCTAATGACTTTTGTATCAAAAACCGTCGGATCCCGCATAGCAACCAGGATTCTGACAATGTTACGGCAACGAAGCGTGAGTAGGTCAACATCCATAGTTTTGCCAACAAGGGTACCCACAGCCCAGAGACCCAAAAAGTGTCTAACCGTGTGCGGTACCCCCGTCACATGAACCCACGTTGGCTTCAACTCACCTGTATGCAAAACCTCCTCAGCTCTCCAAACACCAAAAGTGATACGGGTATTATGTCTGGGAACCCTTATGTCAAAGCCGTCCACTCTCTCTAAGTCCTCCACCGAAGGGAAATTAACCAGAAAAGTGTTATCCTTGTGGGGGATTGCTTCCCAATGCCAAATGACTGAACACGACACATCCGAGCTACCATATCCTGGATGACCTCCGCTGATACTGTATCACCAGTCACAATCACAAGAGCAATGGGAGACATACTCGGAGCGAGGTGTGGCCTGAACACACTATCTGGGAGATGACTGGACATAGCCTCATCAGCACCAACACCTACGAGACCCGCGTATGGCTTCGGCAACCTAAGAATGGGGCAGCTCGCTGTCTGGTGTGCATCCTCGTCACAAATGTAGCAATAATGAACAACCGTACAACTTTTGGTGTCATGCGTATCAACCTTACACTTTGAACATCTCAACTTCTTTTCCTTGGTGCCACTCTGAGCAATCGCAGCGGTTGAAGTCGACCCCACGACAGTAGGGTTCACCATGGGAAGAGCCGACTGAGTCCCGGCGGGAACCGACACATTGATCGATGGAACTGCAGCTTGCTTCTTTTGCTTCTTCTTTCTCTTGTTATTGGCAGGCATAGCGCCCACCGGAAAATGAACAGTGTTTGAACTCTGCAGAACAATTGGCAGCAGCCCGACAGCCACCACAGGAGCATCTCCAAGTCGCATGGCAGCAGCCACCGGCGCCAACCCTGAGTTAGGACCGGCCGCCCTCCCGAAGATCATCGGCGTTCTTGTCTCTTGGACCACACCGGGAGCCGGCGCAGGCGGTGGTGCGTGCGGCAGCTGCCCCCCATGTCCACCCGACGGCGGAAACCCTGCCATAGCCACTAGTGGGAAAAGGCTTATAGATAGATTTTTTATGAGTGGAGCATATCTTTAAATATGCCCCACTAGTATTTACTAGTGGCGCATTTAGAAATATGCTCCACTGATATTTTGGTACTAATGGCGCATACAAAAAAAAATGCGCCACGGATAAAGTGGGCCCGCCTCCTCGGAGGGCTGTCGACCAAATATCAATGGCGCAAATAGGCATATGCGCCATTGATATATGCTCATCAGTGGCGCATTTGTCAATATGCGCCATTGATAAGGCCCTTATCAGTGGAGCATATTGACAAATGCGCCACTGGTAAGTTGTTTTAAAAATATAAAATATATAAAAAAAATTATTTCATATTTGGATTCCTCATATTTTTCTGATAAGAATGGATATATTATTTGTCAAATTTCGATTTACAAATTTAAAGATATATTATATTATATGATAATAATGACAAAAAAATTAGAAAAAATATCTGTGGTGCATCTGCCCCATGATGCGCCACTGATAAGTCGGGGTTGGATTCAAATTTTGAACCCTGGCCCGCTCCTCCCCTTCCTCTCCTTTTCTCCTCCTCTCCTTCCCACTCCTCCCCTTTTCTACTCCTCTCCCCTTCCTCTCCTTCCCACTTCTCCCCTTTCCCCTTCTCCACCTCCCATCCTCTCCTTCCCACTTCTTCCCTTCTCCTCCACTCTCCTTCTCCTATCTCCGCCGACGACCCTCCTCTCTCCGACAGCACCCCTCCTCACCTTCGGCGGCGCCCATCCTCCACATCGTCCTCCTCCACCACCACCACCTCCTCCGGCGACGCCCTCCTCTCATCTCCGGCGAGGTCCTCCTTCAATCAACTCCGGTGACCTCCTCCTCCACCACCACCTCCTCCGGCGGTGCCCCTCCTCCACGTCGTCCTCCTCCACCACCAGAGACGACGCCCTCCTCCCAACTCTGGCGAAGTCCTCCTCCACCCAACTCCGGCGACCTCCTCCGTGGTAGGGTGTGGCCAAGGCCCCCCACACCTCCCTGTGGTGGTAGGCTATGGCCACGACCACGACCTCCACATCCAAGATCCGACGAGATCTAGATCTAGATCTAGATCTGGATCTTTTTTTTTATTTCAAAAAATTTATCAATGGCGCATATGGCTAAATGCGCCAGTGATAAGTGAAATATAAATGGCGCATCTCAAGATGCGCCACTAATAAGGCCTTATCAGTGGCGTGACAATAGTGGCGCATTTCAATATGCGCCATTGATAGCTAAAAACAGTGCGCCACTGATAAGGGTTTTTCCACTAGTGAGCCTTCGGAGGCGATGCAACGACCTCCGCAAATGATCTTTGCCAGCAAGCCGCCGGAGATGTAGTCCCGGACGGAAACGAGGCTAAAGCCGGCAGCAGCGGCGCGGGATGCGGCAGCGGTACAATGGGGGATTGCGGCAACGGTGAAGCAGTGGAGCGATGGCCAGCCGGGGAAGCATTGATCGAATCGATCGGCGGAACCCTACTCTCGCGAACCTCCAAAGGACACTGAATCGGCGGCTCAGATATGACCACGGCGACAGACGGACGCGATCGACATGCTGACCAGTCCCACCTGTCGGAACCGATTTGAATTCACCCTCACGCCCCACCGCGCTGATCACGCGATCCGGATTCGCAGCGGTCGCGGTCGGATCTCCGACGATGAAGCACCTTGATCCATCACCAGCGTCGAAGAAGCAGGTAGGAACATGCCCAGGGTGGCCAGCAGCATGATCCGAGGGCGGGGCAAGGGACCACGCCACCCAAGGCAGACCGACTTCACAACAGGATGCCCTGCCGGAGGCAACGGCGGCGAGCAACCGCCCCGAGAACTCTCCGTCGAACCGCCGTGCGCACCAGCCGAGCTCTACGAAATCCCCAGTTTGAGCGACTCGGAGGATTTCTCCCGAGAATTGAACGCCGAAGATGGAAATCCCATCTTGATCCACAGATCCGCTGCCAGCGCTACACCAGGATCTCCAGTCACTCCGCTGCACCGTAGATCACCCCTCCTCCGTCGGCATCCCTTCATCCAGCACCTCCAGGGCGGCGTCAAACGGGATCTCCGACAGACAATCATCTTCATCAGATGAACTCTCCTCCAAAAGGCAGTAAAACCGCGAGCCACTGGACGGGCACGGCGGCGAGCAAGCTCTGCCCCCCCCCCTGGGGACATACCTTGTACACATGAGGAAGATGGTTGTATGTGTCACCCAATATGTGATCACTATTGAGAATGAAGGTGGGCTGCCCACGACCCTCGCTACCCATGCCGCATAAACCAGCAAGTGGGCACCACGGATATGTATCAAAATAATAAACATATGCACATGAGGAAGAGGATTGTATGTGTCACCAAATGTGTGATCTCTATTGAGACTGAAGGTGGCAGTGGGCTGCACACGACGCCCGCTACCCACGGCGCATAAACCAGCAAGTGGGCACCACAGCTTAGATATCAAAATAATGTGGGATATGCAGACTATCCCACTTGCCCACATCGAACCCGAACCCGCCCTTCCCAGTCGTGAGAAGTAGCGGAATGAGTGGTGGGGGAGCCAATTGAAAGTACAAGCTATGCCCGGATGTCGCCTAGAGGGGGGGGGTGAATAGGCGATTAAAACTTTTTCTATTTAGGGGCTTGATAATTGCGGAATAAAACTAGGTGTTTAAATTAACAAGCCAACAACCTAAAAATCTAGGTTTACCTAAAGTGCACCAACAACTTATGCTAAACAAGGCAAGCAACAAGGTGATAGCTAGATATAAACTTCAAGCACACGAAGGCTATCAAAATGTAAAGTGCATAAGTAAAAGCTCGGGCATAAAAATAACCGAGGCACGCGGAGACGAGGAATTATACCCGAGTTCCTCCTTGTTAAGGGAGTACGTCTCGTTGGAGTGGTGTGAGCTCGCCACAAAAGGACTACTCAAGATGCCACAAAGGCCTCACCCTATTCTCCGATGAACCGCACCCAAAGGTTTGGTTCACCTTCCACTATCGGAATCCTTCGGGGCGGATTCCGGAGCCCTTACAACTTTTGGGGCACACACCCACAACTCAATTGGGGGCTCCCAAAATGTGCCGAAGCTTCACAAGCCGAAGTCTCCACGGCACCACCACCGTCTAGGGTCCAATGACCCAAGAGTAACAAGCTCCCAACTGACAAGGATATGGCCTCCGGGTACCGTATGGAGGTACAATGTGGCCCACTATGGAGGCATCCCAGCTAGGCCCAAATTGACACGAACCCCAAGAAGCAATTTACAACACTTGTAAACCCTACCTGGCTCCATATATAAAGCCAGGTAGGGGCACCCGAATAGAGATCTCTCGGCTAGACACACAACATCCGCCACCGGCGGCCACCATGTAAACACTTCTATCATGATCATAGTGACTTATAGCAGGACGTAGCGATCCTCCACCGAGGGGACGTGAACCTGGGTAAACTCTGCGTTTGCAATCTCGCTCCCGAAATCTCCTACGCCGCCTAATCCACCTCTCGTAAGCTACCCTGTGTAGTATCTGCCGTGATAATCCCACGACTATTGCCGCCGTCTGTGGGAAACACGACGCTTGGAGTCTTCATCCGGGCGGGATCCCTCACCATCAACATCTACATCAAGCTCGCTCGATACGGCGAAAAATTTCTATCCGCAGTCGCCGGGCTCGACATCAACAACGCCCATCATGCGCGGGCTGCAGGATAGCAGGAACGTTCATGTTGTGGACATCCTCGATGGCGACTCGGAACTCATCTCGACGATCCCTTCGGTGGAAAGATTCGAAATCGAGTTTGCTACAAGCTGTTAAAATTTGAGCGCGTTCCAACGGCTGGATCTTCCTGGCCGACCCGCGCACTGAACCTGTGTCAGAACCCTGACGGAACTTCGTGCGGCTTCGGGAAAATAATTATCTAGGTTGACTCGGACATAAGTTGAAGATCCCTCCGGTGAAAACATGTGGAATACAACCCGCACCACTCCAAGAAATTTGAGCCAATTCCAACGGTTGGATCTCCGTCAGCGACTCGCGCAATGTAGTAAGTCTTAGATCTAGGCGAGTTCGCGAATTCAACTCGCGAGTCCGGATTTGGAACCGATTTCGTCGACTCGCAAGACAGAAGAGGAGCAACTCCGCCACGTCGATTCCATCCGCTGCGTCGACTCCATTTGCTGCATCGACTACGTCCGCCGCGTCGACTACGTCGTCCGCAGCGTTGACCCCATCCGCCGCATCATCTACGGTTACATCGACTCCGCTGTAGTCGAGATCGTCCACGCCTTGGAGTCCGCATCGCGGACAATTACGACCGTCATAGACCCGCTATGCCGTCGCGGCATCAACGACACGCGTCGTCCGGTTTAATCGCCATGCTACGATCTACGCATCATCAACAGCTAAGTCGTTCTTATATTTAATTTTTATAGTCAATAAGGCTACTTAGCCACACATATAACCTGTTTCGGCCGCACCCGACACTCGGGGGCTGTGCCACATAGTGTACAAAGATTTTGTCCGTTTAGTTATTGCAGATATACTACCTGCCGATTCGACAAAGTCGGACTCGGGGGCTGAACACTCTCGCCCCCGTATAGTCAAGCATCGACTCCTTCGACGTTACATCCACTTCGCTGCATTGACTCCGTCCGCCGCGTCGAGTACCTCAACGGGACCCAATACAACATTGGGTCAGTGCCACCTGATACTCGGGAGCTACACGGCACTCGATACTACATCGGGTACGCGGCACCTGATACTACATTGGGTCAGTGGCACCTGATACTCGGGGGCTACGCTGTAAAGACCCTACAACAACATCGCCTCGGCGGCACCCGATACAACATCGGGTCAGCGGCACCTGATACTCGGGAGCTACACGGCACTCGATACTACATCGGCTACGCGGCACCTGATACTATATTGGGTCAGCGGTACCCAATACTCGGGGGCTACGCTGTAAAGTCCCTACAACAACATCGCCTCAGCGGAACCCGATACAACATCGGGTCAGTGGCACCTGATACTCGGGGGTTACGCGGCACCCGATACTACATCGGGTACGCGGCACCCGATACTATATTGGGTCAGCGGCACCCGATACTCGGGGGCTATGCTGTACAGGCCCAACAACTCATCAGCTCAGCGCACCCAATACAACATCGGGTCAGCGGCACCCGATACTCCGGGGATACTCCCATCGGGAGCATGGGCACGCACCCGACGAGAATTGACTATATTACACTCGTAAACAGGAATTATCAAAGTCAGGTTCTCTATAACCCGCACCGGACTTATCAAAGTCGAGCTCTTTATTGCCCGCATCGGAATTATCAAAGTCGGGTTCTCTATAACCCGCACAGGACTACTCAAAGTCGGGTTCTCTATAACCCGCACCGGACTTATCAAAGTCGGGGTCTTTATTGCCCGCATCGGACTTCTCAAAGTCGGGTTCTCTATAACCCGCACAGGATTACTCAAAGTCGGGTTCTCTATAACCCGCACCGGACTTATCAAAGTCGGGCTCTTTATTGCCCGCATCGGAATTATCAAAGTCGGGCTCTCTATAGCCCGCACAGGACTTTTCGAAGTCGGGCTCTTTACACCCGCATCAGATTTATTATTATCAACTTTCTTCCAACCGCGCTGGATTTCATGGAAAGTGATTCGCTCTCAAAACACGATTAGTATGGTCATCACAAGGTCATCAATGTACCCGACGCATCGACTACGCCTACTTGATATGCTTCTCTGAGTCTCTGCCCGATTCTGCGAATCGACCAGACACTCGGGGGCTACTCCCACCAGGAGTTCTGGTCGCGTACCTGACACTCGGGGGCTGCGCCACATAAGTCCGGATTCGAGTCCTAGCGGCTAAACGTCGCTCGACTCTGTCCACCACATCCAAGTCCGGATTCGAGTCCTAGCGGCTAAACGTCGCTCGACTCCGTCCGCCACATCCACGTCCGGATTCGAGTCCTACCAGCTAAACGTTGCTCGACTCCGTCCGCCACATCCACTCCGCCGCGTCGATTCCGTCCGCCGCTCGAGTCCGTCACATCCATTCCGCTATGTCGACTTCGTCCACCCGTCGATGCACTTCCGACTTGGTGATTCTCCTCCATGTAAACCGATGGACTTTCGACTCTCAATCTCCGCCCAACTCTTCGACTCGGCCAGAGACTCGGGGGCTACTTCCATCGGTCCCCCCCCCCCAGTCGAGTACCTCCTGGGAAGGCTCAAAAACACAATAACCCACATACGGGTCGATGTACGCACTCGACAAGCTGCGTTTCCCAGATTGCCTCCGCGGCAACAGATCTCTGGATGCCACGTCTACGACGTGAAGGTAAGACCCGTAGATCCGCTCTACTGGCCTGGGAGCCGCCTCAGACTGTGCCTACTCAGTAAATATCCGTTCCCACGGTACGAAGAAAACCCCAACGGACGCGTTGGGTACCACACATACTGCAAGAGTCAAGATTCTGTAAGACCTCCGCGGCGTGAATCTGGCTACACTTGCCTTTCCGGGTTCGAGTCCGGGGACTCGAACTTGAAGTAGCTTAGCATTGTTTTGCCCGAGTGCAGTTAACAGGACCCAATCCGTCGAGTGTTCCTAGCTTGGTAAGCAATATCCCTTGACTACAAACTATCTCAATGGGGCATCGGGTCGATGTACTTCCGACTCGGTGACGCTCCGCTACGTGGTCATCGACTACGCTTACTCGACACACCGGGTCGATGCACTTCTGACTCGGTGTTGCTCCCCTACGTGTTCATTGGGTACACTTACCCGACTCTCCGACTTGGCTGGAGACTCGGGGGCTCAACAACGACATTGCCCCTGAGTTCCACAAAACCGACGCTCGGGGGCTCGACTACAACATTACCCCCGACCGTGGCTACGACGTAAAGTCTAGGCGACTACCACGGTGCGGACGTGTGGCGCACCCGAGTCCTCTACTTCGACTCGGCAACCTCTACTTCGACTCGGCAACCTCTACTTCGACTTCGGCAGCTTCTACTACGACTCGTCATTCTCCGCGTGATGAACCGGCACAGACTCCACGTTCAAGGAAGATAATGTTACCGTCGGCCATAAGACACATGAGACCCTCCACGTGATTCTTCAAATCACCCGAAGGCTCGGGGGCTACTAACAAGGATATGGCCTCCGGGTACCGCATGGAGGTACAATGTGACCCACTATGGAGGTAGCCCAACTAGGCTCAAGTTGACACGAAGCCCAAGAAGCAATTTACAACACTTGTAAACCCTACCTGGCTCCCTATATAAAGCCAGGTAGGGGCACCCGAATAGAGATCTCTCGGCTAGACACACAACATCCGCCACCGGCGGCCACCATGTAAACACTTCTATCATGATCATAGTGACTTATAGCAGGACGTAGCGATCCTCCACCGAGGGGACGTGAACCTGGGTAAACTCCGCGTTTGCAATCTCGCTCCCGGAATCTCCTACGCCGCCTAATCCACCTCTCGTAAGCTACCCCGTGTAGTATCTGCCGTGATAATCCCACGACACCAACCTTCAATCCCACGAATCACCATGGGGAGCACAACCCGATGCAACAAATGCAAAAGGGGAAGATCACACCAAGTGGTCAAATCCTTCACCCCAAAATCCAACCAAAGCAACTAATGCTATGGAGAGATTTAGGAGGAAGAACGAAGGAGAAACACCAAGAACTCCAAAATCTAGATCCAACGAGATTCCCTCACTTAGAGGAGATTTTGATTGGTGGAGTAGTGGATCTAGATCTCCTCACTTTTTTCCCTAAATTTGGGCAAGAATCATCGGAGGGAAGTGGAGGAATCGAGCTCTCAAAATGTTGCAACAATGGTGGGGAGAGAGAAAATGGGCTCATCTCGAAATTTGGGAAAAGAAGCCCTTTTTATAGTGCCCCCAAAAATAGAGTCGTTGGGGGCAAAAAGAGGAAAAAAACGCAGTGCGGACTGCCCGGCCTGGGGCCGGCCTGCACGCCGGCCGGGCCGGGAGGGAATCAACCAGCGAACGAACAAGGCAGCGAGGCACTGGGAGGCCGGCCTGCCCGCCCCGGCCTGGGCCGGCTGCGCATGCGGGTGGGCCGGCCATGCGCCCGAACGTGCCGGCCTGCCCGCCCCGGCCTGGGACGGCCTGGCAACGCGGGAGGCCGGGAGGATACCCGAGCGCGCCGGCCTGGGCCCGGCCACGGTCTGGCCTGGCCGGCAGGCCTGACCTTTTTTTCTGTTTTAAAAATCGATCGAACCGAAAACGCAATAACTTTCGCATACGAACTCCGTTTTCGATAATCTTGGACTCGTTGGAATTGTCACAACGAGCACAACAAGAATATGCAGAGAAACATCATAGTCCAAGAATATATTATAAAGATAAATGGGGAAAGGTAAAAGCTCCCATTTGCAAATCGGAAATGCAATAACTTTCACCCACGAACTCCGTTTTCGATAATCTTGGGCTCGTTGGAATCGTCAACAAGATTATGAAGAGAAACAAGATTATGAAGAAAAACATCATAGTCCAAGAAAATATTATAAAACTAATTGGGGAAAGTTAAAAACTCTTTTTCGCCAACAGGAAATGCCGAATCTTTTGCAAATGAAGTCCGAATGAAATAAAAACAATTTTGTTGGAAAGAGGACGACAAATGCTACCTTTGAAAATGGCAACCAAGTAATGGAGATTTTGCAAATAAATGGAAGAGATAAATCTCCCACACGGATGAACCGGCAAAATCTCCAATACCGAAACCGCAATAGAAGACGCATATAAAAACCGTTTTCGGTGAACTTAGCTTTGTCATGACGAGCACGACAAGCACCAAGACCACACTACGATTAGAGACAAATAAGAAACAATAAAGATGATTGCATGGATGCAAAGGTTTGTGCTCTCTACGGCAATACGATCACGATATTCGGTCGAGAGTCCCTCTTGATAGTACGGTTATCTATCCTATAATCCGGTCTCTCACTAAACAATATGAGACCGGTAAAATAGAAACCCTATCAAGATCATACCTTTGCCTTGCGCATAAATCCACTTGAGGTCGATGAAGACGATCTTCATCTCCTCAAGACGCACCACCTTCCTCGATTTCGCTTCGGTGAAGATTCACTTGATGCTCCCCCATACACCAAGATGGGAGACACTCTCTTCGGCATATCTTCACTTGGCCTTGAGTGATGATCAACCCGCACAAAGCCTTGATCAACACAAACTTTTCTTCTTCCCTTAACCTTGACTCCAACAAATGGAGAACAAGCAACTCAAATGGACACACCTATAAATATAGCTCAATGCAAACATTAGTCCATAGAGATTGTCATTGATTACCAAAACCATGCATGGGAGCAACCATGCATTTTCAATCTCCCCAATTTTGGTAATTGATGACAATCCCTTTTTAAGAGGGTTTATATAATGAATAGAGCATCCTTGCAAGACAAACGAGCAAGGATGCAAGCGCATGCATGGCAAATGCAACAAAAGCATAGAACCCAAATTCAATTAAACCCTCTAAACTTCTCCCCCATTGGCATCGATTGCCGAAATGGGAAGAAAAATTTAGAGAGCCAATATAATATGAGTTCCTCCATAAAGGTGATGACAATTCCTTTTAACGAAGAATTAGAGGAAATCAAACTATATTGAGGATCAAAAGATTGCAAAGAAATGAGTTCATTTTAAACATCTCCACAAAGGAGAAAAGCAATCAAAAGATCCAAAGCGAGAGTTCTAAATAAAACGGAGAAGATCCCCAATGTTCATGCACAAAAGAGTGCACAAATATGGTATCCTCACTCCCCCAAAATCATCTAGAACACGCAACAAGTGCAATTGTGCATAATGCAAAAGCAAATCATAGCACTTGCACCAAAGATGTGGTTGAGCCATAAAAAGATACCAATTTTAAAAAATCCACCATAAGATAGGCCCAACCGAGATAAAAAGATCTTTTAAAGAAATATGTTCACAAGCTTAGGGATACCAATTGGAAACTAAAACCAATTGAAAACGCCAAAAGCTAGTGAGAACATTTAGCCAATAAAATTCAACATGCTCACCATGGTAAGCATGAAGTCAAAAGATCCAACAAATACATGAGTGTGTAAAGATACCAATAAACATAAGACAAGCACTCACGAGACAAATTTGGAACCACCAAAGAATTATAGATGAAAAACAAGGTGGCTCAAAAGAATTAGGATACCAACTAAAAGGTGACCTCTCTCATATGTATAGGTTTCTAATTGGACAAACCATTGAAGATATACATCCGCAAAGAAACATATACATACGAAATGGTTTGGGAAAAAAAGAACAAGGTATCCAAAAGGAAGTCATAAATATACAAATGAGATTGTTGCTTAAAAGCATAGCACATAGCTCAAATTTATCTCATTGTACATCAATGAACTTCGAATATATCAAATGCATCACACATATCACTAAGGGAACAAGAGATAGTGAAGATGCTTTGAGTTAGGCAACAAGTATCACAAGGAAATAATATCAATTGAAGAAAAGGTTTTTGCAAATTAAACACACATATCACAAAGATATATGAAGTGAAGGAAAAGACCAAAACCACAACAATTGCATCTAAGAGATTTCATGCCAAGAGGCAACCTACACAAGGTTGAAAACTAGAAAGGTATGCATGAGATGGATACTTGTTACCGAGATGCATTGACGATGAAGATGATGAGAGTTGGTTTGTCATCAAAGCTTGACTCCGACAATCACACGGTGAGAACACCTTCCTTATGAATGAGGCAAGCATCCAATGCATCTCCATTGTACCTAAAACACAATTAGAGTACAAAATGGTTCCCAAACTCATTGGGTCCCATAGTAGTTAGATAAACTACAATATATAGGAAACACTCCACATAAATATGTGCATATGGATATGAAATTGAATTTCATGCACATCTTAGCCGATTTAGGATTCGGTGGAGTATCCCCTATATATTGGAACTAGAAAGACAAGCATGCCATAATATATAAGTTAAATGATATACATACAAAGCCTTCCAAGAACCAAACGAGATACAATTTGGACAAAAACACAAAGTAAACCAAGAAGAGAGCACACCAAGGTGTGACACAAAAAGGTTGTCCAAATTATATCAAAATCCAAATCAACACATGATTGAGGAAAAATCAAATCAACAAATGATTGATTCCAAAACACATCAACACATGAAGTGTGATATCAAAAGGAATCAAATCAAAACAACAAATGATCGATAAGACACCAATTGAAAGTAAGATACCAATTAAAAACAAAAAATACCAACTAGGAGAAAAGATACCAAGAAGAGGATAAAGCTTGACCGAAATCAAGTAAAGTAAGATAAAGCAAAAAGGTATCAATACTCCCACAATAAATATCAATTGGAACAAATATCTATGGAGGAGATATTAAATTCCAATTAATACCAATTGAAGGTACCAACACAATATAAAGAATCAAATGCCAATTGAAAGGATCAAAAATTGATAGATAGGTTAGTGTTCTAAATAAAAGGAATGCTCCCCAAATATTCATGCATTATCTTTGATATTTGCATTTGAATACAAAATGCATGCACAAGGGATCATTACTCTCCATATTTTATTTACAACACTAAACACTACCAATTGAAAAATAGGATCCATTCAAAAGGCACGAAAGGCAAAAGATAAAGCAAATCAACGCAAGAGCCAATGTGAAGATGGTCTACAAAATCCACCACAATTACTAGTATCACTTGTCATGGACAAGGAGTATATAAAGATATTTATCGGTGGTATAAAGGAATGCTGTTCAAGACCAACTTCACAACAAATAAGCATATGGCAAGAGATAAGAATTAAGACGCCATATTTGAAAAAGGTTTGTTGGTAGTTTCAACTATTCGAACCAACCGGCAAAGCCATGGTTAAAATAAGATGAAACAAATGGTTTCTCACATAATATATGGAAATGGATATTAGAGAAAAACCACACCTAGCAAACTCACGCAAACAAGAGCCAAAAGATAACCAAAAAGGAGAAAGGAACTTGTTTGAGCCAACATGCCACATAGGAATAAGATAACTTGAAATATCAAAACTTAAGTGGCAAACCTCAAATGTTCACATTTTGTGGGATTGTAATATGCACATAGCTTATTACTCCCCCATAATGTGATAATTCATTTTATTTTTAAACAAGAGGCAAATAAAACCAACTAGATAAATTAATGGACATTATAGAATTTGAATTTCTCATGAATATGACACACCACATAGTAGCTAGATAATATGAAATATTAATACTAGGTGGTGTGACTCATGTACACACATTTTTAGGTTTGTGAAGTGCATAAAGCACATCACTCCCCCAAAATGGGATAGTCCATTAATATCTCAAAAGAGCCAAATTAAATCCACACAAGATCCAATAAATCTCAACACAAAGTTACACATACATGATACACAACTATCATACACAACCTTGAATCACAAGACAAGTAGGAAAGTAGCATATCATATACAAGCACATGCTAGGAACAAAACTAACACATGCAAGGGAGCAAGCAACTTTCAATGAATATATGAATTAAATACAAGTTACCGCAAGGAGGAAGCATTGGATATGAGATAGGTAAGTGATAATCCAATTGACTTGGCTTGATGAAATAAAATCATGAAGATCCCTTAATTCTTCAAATATAGCCAAGTCACCAATGTCCTCCACAAACACCTATTGATCAAGTTAAAGGTTGTTGGTCCCCAACCAAGTTGGGTCCTAAGAGGTTAGTCACAATAGGCTTGGGAACCCAAATGGTGCTTTTCTTGACACCACTTTGAGCTCCCACATACTTGGCAAACACATTGCCAACTCTATCCTTCCCAAGAGAATAAACATCATCAATTATGATAGGGTTGGATGAGGTACCGTTAGTGCATGAAGAAGCAAAATGACCTTTGCCACGGCAAAGGTAGCAACACCGACTCTTCTTCTTAGTAGACCCCTCAACTTGAGGAGCATTGGCTTGAGTCTTCTTAGGAGGTGGCCTTTGTTCAACACATGGTGCACCATGAGATTGAGCAAGGGGCCGCTTCCCTAGTTGCTTCTCACTAAGAGGCTTCTTCTTCATTGGGCAATCCCGAACGTGGTGCCATTCAACCTTGCACTTGAAGCAAATGATCTTGGCCGGATTCTTCATTTGAACTTGGCCCTTCTTCTTCTTCTCAACCTTGGACTTGTTCTTGTTGTTGGAGTTGAATCCAAGTCCACTCTTATCATTAGGGGATTGTTGCACACTCAACATGTTGTCAAGTGCACGCTTCCCTTCATGACGCTTTTCCAAGTCATTCTTCAAAGAAGTGACTTGGGCCTTGAGGTCTTTTATTTCCTCTACATGGTTAGTGGCAACAAATGCACTAGAGGAAGTAGAAGCTTCATTTTTATGACAACAAGGCAAAGCAAGTAATTCATCACAAGATGTACCAACATTTTTAGTGGATGAATTACTAGGACTAGCACATGGCATTTTAGCATTTTTAGTTGAAGTTGTGCTATTATCCACATGAGGCTCACAAGATTTTACCTTGGTAGTGATTGCCTCATGAGCTAACTTTAGACTAGCATAGGATGCTAGAAGATCATCATTAGAGCTAGATAGCTTTTTATGACTTTCTTCTAACTCCCTATACTTGCTAGTTAGCAACTCAAGTTGAGCCCTTAGCTCAACATTCTCCTTCAAGGTAGATGCTTCACAAGAAATTGAGTTAGTAGCACAAGCATCATTTAAATTAGGGATAGAAGAAGACAACTTGGCAAGCTCATCTTTTAATCTAGCATTTTCATTTTTCGTGACTTTATATTCAGCATGAGCATGGTCACGTTCTTTAATAATTTTAGCAATTATTTCATTATGAGACTCCTCAATATTTTCTAGTTTCTCCTCAAGAGAAGCCCGAGTCTCTTGCTCTTCCTCAAGAGCATCTTCTAACGATGCTTTATCCATAGCATCATCTCTTTCGATCTTACCCTTTTCTTCAAGGCTTGCTTCCAAAGCCTCAATAGTTTCCCCGCGCTCAACAAGGGCGCTCATGATTTCATAGAGGTTATCACAAGCAATTTTATTCTTTGAAAGAGACTTAAGAATCATTAAACCTTTATCATGAAGGAGAGCATCATTATTTTCCTCATCATCTTTTTCATCATTATTATCATTATCATTACCATTGCTAGAAGAAGATTTAGCCATAAGGCAATGAGAGGTGGATGACGAGGAACAATGAATTTTTGAACTACTCAAGTTCATATCTTGTTGGATAGCAAATTGGTTTTACTCTACATTATTATTCATGCAAGAGTTAGAGGGAATACAATCATTTTTATCACGGTAACAAGATAAAGCAAGCATATCATAAAGAGATTTATCCAAGCAATTTTTTGATGATATGCAAGGACTATCAACACTAGCATGTAAATCATTTATAGTGCTATGGGTGTCTAGGTCCAAAGATGAATCATTGCAACAAGATAGAGATAAATGATCATCAATAATGAGCTCACTATCAAAGTTGCAAAACCTATCACTACTCACCATCACATTGGCTTACCACACACGAGAGCTCGTCACGACCGGAGGTGGAGGGAGAGCAATCATCCTCAAAAGTGTTGGACACTCCATATTTTTCTTGAAGCTTGGTCCAAAGCTCATGAGCATACCGGAGAGGCAAGATTGACTCAAACACTACAACACTCACAAATTTGCAAAACTCATTAGAAGCTAGAGCATCTAGATATAAGTTTTTCTCATCCTCTAAAGTTGTACTTTCGTAATCCTTAGGAGGAGAAAAACCTATATCTAAGATACGCTCAATATTGGGGTCCAAGACCCGTAAGTGATTAAGCATATGAGTTTTCCAAACATTAAAATTTGTGCCATTAAATCTAAACAAGGAATTGTGCACTAAATCCCTAGACGACATCTTTACTCTCTAGGCGGTAAAGCCAAACAAGAGAGACGAGGCTCTGATACCAATTGAAAGAACAAGCTATGCCCGGATGTCGTCTAGAGGGGGGTGAATAGGCGATTAAAACTTTTTCTATTTAGGGGCTTGATAATTGCGGAATAAAACTAGGTGTTTAAATTAACAAGCCAACAACCTAAAAATCTAGGTTTACCTAAAGTGCACCAACAACTTATGCTAAGCAAGGCAAGCAACAAGGTGATAGCTAGATATAAACTTCAAGCACGAAGGCTATCACAATGTGAAGTGCATAAGTAAAAGCTCGGGCATAGAAATAACCGAGGCACGCGGAGACGAGGAATTATTCCCAAGTTCCTCCTTGTTAAGGGAGTACGTCTCGTTGGAGGGGTGTGAGCTCGCCACAAAAGGCCTACTCAAGATGCCACAAAGGCCTCACCCTATTCTCCGATGAACCGCACCCAAAGGTTTGGTTCACCTTCCACTATCGGAATCCTTCGGGGCGGATTTCGGATCCCTTACAACTTTTGGGGCACACACCCACAACTCAATTGGGGGCTCCCAAAACGTGCCGAAGCTTCACAAGCCGAAGTCTCCACGGCACCACCACCGTCTAGGGTCCAATGACCCAAGAGTAACAAGCTCCCAACCTTCAATCCCACGAATCACCGTGGGGAGCACAACCCGATGCAACAAATGCAAAAGGGGAAGATCACACCAAGTGTTCAAATCCTTCACCCCAAAATCCAACCAAAGCAACTAATGCTATGGAGGGATTTAGGAGGAAGAACGGAGGAGAAACACCAAGCACTCCAAAATCTAGATCCAACGAGATTCCCTCACTTAGAGGAGATTTTGATTGGTGGGGTAGTGGATCTACATCTCCTCTCTTGTTTCCCTAAATTTGGGCAAGAATCATCGGAGGGAAGTGGAGGAATCGAGCTCTCAAAATGTTGCAACAATGGTGGGGAGAGAGAAAATGGGCTCAGCTCGAAATTTGGGGAAGAAGCCCTTTTTATAGTGCCCCCCAAAAATAGAGCCGTTGGGGGCAAAAAGAGGAAAAAACGCAGTGCAGACTGCCCGACCTAGGGCCGGCCTGCACCCCGGCCGGGCCGGGAGGGAATCAACCAGCGAATGAACAAGGCAGCAAGGCACTGGGAGGCCGGCCTGCCCGCCCCGGCCTGGGCCGGCTGCGCATGCGGGTGGGCCGGCCATGCGCCCGAACCTGCCGGCCTGCCCGCCCCGGCCTGGGCCGGCCTGGCAACGCGGGAGGCCGGGAGGATACCCGAGCGCGCCGGCCTGGGCCCGGCCACGGTCCGGCCTGGCCGGCACACCTGACCTTTTTTTTTCTTTTTTCTGTTTTAAAAATCGATCGAACCGAAAACGCAATAACTTTCGCATACGAACTCCATTTTTGATAATCTTGGACTCGTTGGAATCGTCACAACGAGCACAAAAATAATATGAAGAGAAAAATCATAGTCCAAGAATATATTATAAAGATAAATGGGGAAAGGTAAAAGCTCCCATTTGCAAATCGGAAATGCAATAACTTTCACCCACGAACTCCGTTTTCGATAATCTTGGGCTCGTTGGAATCGTCACAACGAGCACAACAAGATTACGAAGAGATATATCATAGTCCAAGAAAATATTATAAAACTAAATGGGGTAAGTTAAAAACTCTTTTTCGCCAACCGGAAATGCCGAATCTTTTGCAAATGAAGTCCGAATGAAATAAAAACAATTTTGTTGGAAAGAGGACGACAAATGCTACCTTTGAAAATGGCAAACAACTAATGGAGATTTTGCAAAGAAATGGAAGAGATAAATCTCCCGCACGGATGAACCGGCAAAATCTCCAATACCGAAACCGCAATAGAAGACGCATATAAAAACCGTTTTCGGTGAACTTAGCTTTGTCATGACGAGCACGACAAGCACCATGACCACACCACGATTAGAGACAAATAAGAACCAATAAAGATGATTGCATGGATGCAAAGGTTTGTGCTCTCTACGGTGATACGATCATGATATTCGGTCGAGAGCCCCTCTTGATAGTACGGTTATCTATCCTATAATTCGGTCTCTCACTAAACAATATGAGACCGGTAAAATAGAGACCCTATCAAGATCATACCTTTGCCTTGCGCATAAATCCACTTGAGGTCGATGAAGATGATCTTCATCTCCTCAAGACGCACCACCTTCCTCGATTTCGCTTCGGTGAAGATTCACTTGATGCTCCCCCATACACCAAGATGGGAGACGCTCTCTTCGTCATATCTTCACTTGGCCTTGAGTGATGATCAACCCGCACAAAGCCTTGATCAACACAAACTTTTCTTCTTCCCTTAACCTTGACTCCAACAAATGGAGAACAAGCAACTCAAATGGACACACCTATAAATATAGCTCAATGCAAACATTAGTCCATAGAGATTGTCATTGATTACCAAAACCATGCATGGGAGCAACAATGCACTTTCACCATTAGTAAGCTCTCCATAGCCACCGCTCCTCCTTCGGCTTTGAGGGACGGTTTGTTATCACTTTCTAATCCAGCTCTCACTCTATCCACGTATTTTCTCCTCTAATATCAGTCGTGAAAAACAAGGTCTTGCTCATCGACGACCTGATTAAAAACCATCAACAAATGTTGTTGCACTGCGGCGTGGGGAGGGCGGTAGATTCAGGCCCAGAGGGGAGGGATATGAAACTGAGTGACAAAGACGACGAAATCGGCGATCTGCAGATGGGCAAGACGACGGCATCGGGAAGCAACAAGAGTGCAAGAACTTAGTGGTAGAGCAGAAGCGATGCAAGAAGCTCAATGACGGGTCCCTCGTTCTCAACATCACCAAGCTGGTAACAATCTTAATGTACCCCAGTTAGGACTCTCGTGCGGAGCATTCTAATAGAGCTCTCCCCTTATAGTGAAAGCGCATGTCCCAAGTTTATTGGAAACCAAGGGATTCACATTCCTAGCCTTAGATCCATCCAACCTTGCCGCATGTAGCCTCTCGCAAGTGCCCACACCGCCCTCCCAATTTGCATCTTTGACTCTCTCTTCCGACCCTCTCCTTTTTTTATTTAATCCCTTAATTTATGATCCTTGTTTGTGCAGATGAAAATATTATTGGTATGTACGGTTACACATGGATTAATAATGATGCTAAAATAATTTCATGATTTGTAATGTAAGAAAGGAATTTTTTAAATCTAATTTGTATGTATCTCAAGTATATTTTCATCCAGTATTAACAATATATTTACCTCATGCATGGGCGCGACAACACGCTCCTACATGATCTAATGGAATATCAAACTTACACATAAAGAAGAATTAGTTAGTAAAATTTGACAGGACGTACTAAGCGATTAAGAGGTATTTAGTGCGTGAGTAATTGTATGGTGCAAGTTTCTTTCAACTTATCTACATAACCATTGGATCAGACTACTCATAGAGGGAGTAACATAAACTAGTACAATCATGCATGCATATGATGCACGTCTTTGTTACTATCTTCGTAGTGGATAGTGATATATTCCCATAAATATCTCTCTCTTCATTATTTACTTGCTATAGTAGCATTTTTTCTCTACATGAAATGCATGTTACCGCATATGTTTACTCCACTATGGGAGGCCTCATCTTTTATGTATGGTCTGGATTGATTGGAACAGACTCAACTCGTGATTTTCACGTTGTATACATATAAATATTTTACATTGTTCCCTATATTTGTAATCCTTCATCAAACATTATTAAGTAGTATTGTATGTTATTTTCTCGGTTCCAAATTATATGATTGACGTGGGGTTGCCACGTTAAATCCCTCGGATAGCATCTTGGGTTTCGTATAGAGGGAGAAGTTAGCGCGCTGGTAGTATCGGACGGCTGACAAGCGAGGATTTACCCAGGTTCGGCCCCTCATTGTGAGGTAAAGACGTACGTCTTGCTTGTCTGATTACATTCATGGTGGCAATTACAAGGTGGCCCGGAGGCTATGGTGGTGGAGATTGGATCTCATCTATGTTGCCGCCGGTGGCGGGTGTGGTGTCTAGTTTATCTGTTGTCTCCTCTAAAGGGCGCCCCTGCCTGGCTTTATATATGCAGCCAGGTAGGGTTTACATGAGTCGTCTTGTACTCCAAGTCGTGGCTTCTTGGACTTCGCTTGGGCCTCCAGGTGGGCCTTCAAGTGGGCCGCATCGGGTACGCCAATGGTGGGGTGGCCGGAGGGTATGCCCACGTCAGTAGCCCCCGAGTGTCTGGTCGATTCGAAGAATCGGGCAGAGACTCAAAGCAGCATGTCGAGTCGGCGTAGTCGATGCGTCTGGTATGTTGATGACTCGCGACTGTAATATAGTCAATTCTCGTCGGGTGCGCGACCAGCACTCCCGATGGGAGCAGCCCCCGAGGCTATGTTCAACTATTAATAGTTGGGCATAGGCTCAATTTGCCTTGCTTTTTGTCTTAGTCGAGCACGTCGCGAGTGCGCTCCCGATGGGAGTGTAGGACTCGAAGAGTCTGGCAGGGACTCACAGTCGAATGTGTTTCTTGGTGCAGCTTATAGTTTTGGATAATATGTTTCGTACCCGTTTCGCTGGGCGCTTTTGCGTGGGATGCTTAGCGTGGCAGGCCTGGTTCACTCGACAGCATCGGGACCAGTTAAGTGCTCTTGGGCACGAACCTTACCAGCCTACGTCAGACTCGAGTCCCCGGGCTCGAATCCGGAAGCTAGACCATTCGACTCAGGCCATATTTGAGGTCTCATAGAGTCGAACTGAGCTTTTAAGGGTACCCGACGCGTCCGTCGGGATTTTCATCACGCCTGTTGGCGCGGCACAGTTGTCAGGTACCTCAGCTGTTGCTGCTGGCCCCGGCCCTACACGACGAATCGGTGGGTCTTACCTTTGCACGGTAAATGCAGCATCCGAGGGTCAATTGTATCTGATTCATCTCGGGTATTTTCTTTGTTTGCTCGGGTTAGACTGGAGTCGATAACCTCTCGAGTGCCTCTTAGTCTTTCAGTTATCGGGTGCCACTGAGCCGATGTGGTTGTAAACCCTGTACAGCAGCCCCCGAGTATCGGGTGCCGCCGACCCGATGTAGTATCAGGTGCTGAGGCGATGTTGTATCGGGTGCCGCTGAGGGACTCGACACGGCAGACGGAGTCAACGCGGCGGAGTAGATGCGAGGGACTCGACGCGGCGGACGGATATTTTGAATATTTTAATTCGACTACATACAGATTGAAGTCAGTGAACAATCATACTAAACCATGTCTAGATGTATACAAATAAAAAAGTTAAAATATTTTATAATTTAAAACCGAGGGGTATGTTTTGTTTTAAGGGAAAGCCATCATGTCGATTTATATTAAAATGGGAAACACAGATAGATCATTTGAAATGAGGGGTATGTTTTAATTGACTCTAGAGTACGGTTCCATTCTAATAGATTATAGAGATTTAAGGTAAAATCTAGAGTTCTGCTTTCTAGTTTGATTGTTCGATCGGTGATTCACCTCTCAATGCATGACACGTCGCTCTTTTCTCTCACACTATCAGGCTGGTGCCAACGGGGTCGAGAGTGCGGGCGATATCGCCCGCGGGGAGGCGGGAGGGGGGCGGTAGGGGGCGGGACGGTAGTGGCGGGCGGTGGATCCACCGCCCGGCGGTAGCGGCCGCTACCGCCCCGCTGCCGCCCGCGTTGGCGGCGAGAGTGAGGCGGGAGGCGGGCGGGAGGCGGGCGGCGCGCTGGCGGGGCGACAGGCGGGCGGGAGCGGGCGGGAGCGGGGCGGGAGCGGGGCGGGAGTGGGGCGGGAGCGGGCGGGAGCGGGGCGGGAGTGAGGCGGGAGGCGGGCGGTAGCCGCAACGGCTAGCTGACGTGGCGAGCTGTGATTCGTCCACGTCAGCTAGCCGTTGAGGTGTCCGTTGCAGCCTCCAAAAATTCGAAAAAAAATTCAAAAAACTCCAAATTTCATCCCCAACCCCCTATAAATACCCCCCACCACCTCACTCATTCCACACCTCACTTCATCTCATTTCTCTCCCAAATCTTCTCCACCATGTCGGGTTGGTCTCCAGATTTCACCCCATTCACCGACCTCTTGCAGTCCGACGGGTCACTAGCCCCTCCCCTAGATGATATCTCTCCGACACATCGTCGCTCCAATGTCGGTTCTTCGCCGCATCCCCGAGTTTTAATCCCCTCCGGCACACCACCTCCGGGGCCATATGGTCCATACCCTCCACCTCCGGGGCCATATGGTCCATACCCTCCGCCTCCGTATCCATACCCCCCACCACCTCCACATGATCCACCTACAGGTAGCGGGAGTGGGAGTCTACCTCCGTACCCACCACCTCCGGGGCCATACGGTCCATATGCTCCACCTCCATATGCTCCATACCCGCCATATGCTCCATACCACCCACCACCTCCCGAAGCCACTGCTCCAAGCTCCGGGTCCGAAGCCGCGGAAACAATCGTACCAAAGCGTCCAAAGAGGCTTGACTGGACAACTTCGGACGAGGAAAAACTGGTAATTTACTTACCCGTCACATATTTAATATGGAATTTTATTTTATTATATGACTAACAATATCTATTTCGGGTAGGTTCATGCTTGGATTTTTCACTCCAAGGACTCTATCGCCGGTAATTGCAAGACCGGCGTTAGTTTTTGGGGTCAGATAGCTGAGACCTTCAACTCTACCTCGGAACCTTCCCGTCGTCGGACCGCGAAGCAACTGAAGGATCATTGGAACGTCTACAACCGTGAGGTGTCCTTGTTCAATGCATTCTACATCCAAGAAGAAGGGTTACGTCAGAGTGGAGCAGACGATTCAATGGTCATGAAGGCGGCAATGGCGAGGTACGAGAATGACGACAGAGTGACTCAGCCTTTCAGACGCCACCACTGGTGGGAAGCTGTTCGCAATGAAGCGAAGTGGAAAGGACAACATGGTCCTGGTAGTGGATCCGATTCCACTTCCAAGAGAAGCCGGCTGGGAGTTTCTGGTGAGTACAGCTCTGGCGACGCTGATGAGGAGGACCGTCCAATAGGCCGCGATAGGGCCAAGGCAACGGCACGGAGGGAGAAGGGAAATAGGAAGGGGAAGGAATCCTCATCAAGCAGTGAGCCAGCAAGTAAAGCCTTCACAATGAAGAACATGTGGGGTGGTTTAGTGAAGGCTAAGCTACTCAAGCAATGGAACAAAATGAAGGACCGATCAACCGCCGACATGGACGAAGCAGAAAAACGCAAACATGCGAAGGCCATGAATTTGGTGGAAAAAGAGCTTGGGCTGCAAGATGATGAGGATGAGGAACATGAGGAGGATTAGAATGTATTTTTTATTTATTATGTAATTTTTTCAATTTATTATGCAATTTTATTAACTAGCACAGTGGCCCGCGCACATGCGCGGGCAACCTCTAAATATATTTTTTATTTAAATTATGCGAAAGACACTGATCCTTTATGTAAAGCCACATCGACATTAGAGGAAAACTAATTGGGGACGGTCATGTGATAATTAAACGCTCGTAATTCGAACTGATACTTTGAGGAGTGATTTTCTTGTATTATTATGAAATATAATGCAATAATCATCAAGAGTTTTTACAAATTTAGTATGTTGGTTATTATGGAAATATATAAATAAGTAATAATCCCTTCGTTACGTGTAGTCAAATAGCATACAAAAAATAGACTTTTGAAGCGAAAATATTTTCATTACATTTTTTCTAGTACTATAATTTTTTTAGCTTTATGCTAATGAATATAAAGGTGAAATATGTGTGTTGAAAACCATATTTATGAACATGAGGGTATATCTACGTACAAGGAACTATGAAGCGAATTAAAGAATTGAAAGCCCCAGAATATTTAGTACAATAATGAGATGGCTTCAATATAAAGGTGTCAAATGCATAACTATTGATAGGCGATGTTCGTTGAAGCAGCTTTAGTAGCATGATTAATCAGGTGGAGTTCATATACTTTGTTTTGTAAACTGAGTTTTCTGCCAGCAAGAGTGGTTTTTGTGATGAAGTAAGTAACATGTTGCTTATTGTAAGATTTTTTTACCGCGTACCTTACTGTTACAGAACTACGTTTCTTTCAAGCTACATCAGTTGTGTGATCCTAACAATTTTATAACAGCTATTGGTACAATACAGATATGTTCAACAATTGCGCGGGCAATATTTAAAATTTTATATTATAGAGACATAAAAATATCTAATATATTTTCCTTTTTAACTTTTTTATCCATTTTATTTCAGAAACATAGAGCAAAACATCAATTATTTATGTCGAATCAGACCGAAAAGAAACTAACAAAAAACTTGAAAACACATGTAATTCATGCTTGCACATATTTTGTGCAATTCATCCCTACATAACAATTATGTCCGTGAACATATTTCTATGCTATCATGGAGTTTTCCATCCACTATTTACCTCTAACTAAACTATTTCTACTTGTATTTGAAACGAATACCTCTCGTTGCTAGTGTCGCACCATCGCATTGGCACCAGATACACTATCGTCGGTGCCAAACATGGAATCATGGTGGTAAGCTCCTACGATCGCGTCAATGTTGCTACTTTCCTGTGATTTGAAGTCGGGAATAACCATTGTATTGTTGTAAACAAACTTTATATGAGTTATGTGCTATAGTAAATATATATAGACATGATCTATCTCGCTATATTCACTTTTTTTTTCAAAATGAAAAGGACATAATATCTCATCAGAAATTCATGGCTTTGATGGATTTACATAGTTCACAAATCGTACTTGAGCAATGAAAATAATGTGTGCATCAAATGCTAAGACTTCAATAATTAGCTCAACTTATTTTCATTTGTCAATTAAGGATATAGTCAACTCGAGGAACACATTGAAAATTAATTAATTTATGTAACAACTTAAAGAGCACAAAGAACATAATATACATGTGGTTCGTCAACAAATTATTATATTTGTCACTTTAGTTAAAGAACTTGCTTTATGAAGCTAACATCATAGATTTTTATGTCTGTGCGTGCGTGCATGTGTGTGTGTAACATCTCTTGTGACTAAATCAATTAACTTTGGCTATACAAACATGTAAAAAACATATCACAAAACATGTTTTAATTTTTGGCTATAGTTAAGTTAAATAATAGTGAAAACAACATAATATAGGAATGTGGAAAATGAGAAAAATGCTTAATTTTGGTTGATGGATGTTTGATCGTCTTGTAAGTGTTACAAAACATGCCATCATCAATGTCCATAATACCCGAATATAGTTATCATGGTCTCCTCTGTATTCGAAAATATAGTCAGAAGAAAATATTGATTACCATATTTTTATATTACTATAAGAAAGTCATGCACATATGTTAAATACCATAAGCATGTCAATTTTTTTCTATATTAGCAAATATAAGATATTTACAAAACCACATCGTGGGATATGCATGAAAGTGAGAGGTAAAGATAAAGTTTTTCATACATGGAATTGTTCAATATTAAAATCTATAATAGTTGTACACTGAGATTTTTCAGATCTCCTGATCGTGATGGAAAATTGTCTATCAGCACATGTATCTTAACCCCCACTATACCTATAGACTTGCCAGGTAAAAGATCAAGCGACATAACCATGAGTGCAGTTAAATAGTTAGATTGAACAATTACACCATATACACTTGGCCTTATCTGAATACATTGCACTACAGGTCTCATGATAAAAACGTGATGTTCACAAATTTAATATAGACACTATAAGTTACCGGTAATAATATGCTAATGCATGACTTAGACATGAAATGCAAACTTACAAAATATGAGATACTAAGATCCACAGGAAAGAAGGGGTGAGGATATTTTCAAATATTATGGATGGCCAAGATTACAATGAACTACCGTGAAGTACATTTCTTGTGAAAATAAACTATTGGTTACATAAAATTCTAGTGTCTAAAGAACTATGAACTAAATATATGCAAATACTAACCATAAAAATACAATGTTACGAAAAACAATAATCAAATTAGTTTCACATTACCTAACAATCACATGCTACAACCGATGAAGAACCTTATCTTAGAGAAGGTTAAGCATAAGTGTTTGAAGACGTGGCAGGTTGTTTCATTGACTGAAATTTTGCATTGAATTGTGAAGCAAAGATATCATTTTTTTTTAAACTTTGTTAAAAAAGGAATGACTTATATCTCCAAAAAAATACTAAAGGGTTGTCAATTATCAGTGTGCATAAAGAAAAGAGGATACTTTGGATTTTGCAAAGACATGGTTAAACATCAACCAATCGAATTTCTATATGAGGTAATGTGCTAGCTGATAAATTCTGAATTACAGTGTCTTAAGAAATCAAAGGTATTAGCAGGAGGCAGCTTAGTGGTTTCAACGTCTTGGTTCATTAATTGATCTGCTGCTGGGTAGCCTTTATACATGGAGAAACTAACGACAGCATCTTGCCGGTGTTTAACTCAGCATAATTCTATAGGAGTAAACCTTACTATAAACAAAATTAAGCACAGAGGCAAGCACTTATATGTACGTGATGGTTAATAGATAAATTGACATGAGAAATAATATGCATGCCTATCGTCTCCCTGCCAAATTAATCCATATGTATCAGGTACATAAAAAAAGCATATGTACTGAATCTCCCACATACGTACTTCTTTAGCATAGCATTAGCTTCTTCCTTATGCCGCTGGTGCCTATCACATCTAGTTTGGAGCGCAGGCTTTATATCCTTATGCATGCGATTGTTACCTGGATAGTACAGAAACGGTGTGGGGTTGTTTAGTCGTGTCGGTCATCTAGAGAAGAACCGACAACCGATGCACCTAGAGCGTGGCGGTGGCGTCAGGTTGGGAGCCTACAGCTTTGATGGCCTGGGTTCAGTCCATGTGGCCATGGTTCATACCTGTAATTTTCTACCTCCAAGACAGCTCGATGCTTAGTAGCCAGACCAGCCACTGTAGGTTTCAACGTACGTAGGTTTTCATGCGCTCGACACGTTCTCCATGGCCTTCATGTACACCGGCTAGGCCACCGCTCGTGCATGAACTGCCCTGCACCACGGACGATGGTGAACGACACGCGTTGACGTGCTTCCGTCTTGACTCCATTAGACTGGTTCCTATAGATTGAAAACAGGCACAGAGGATGAGTGAAGCATGTTGTAGCCGAGCATCAGAGCAGCGGGTATCGCTCGAGCTTGAGAAGAACCGGACTCGCTGCGCTACCATATCAGGCCTCCATGGAAAATTTGGTAAAGGAGATAGTCACGTACCATTACTTAGATGGCTCTAGGTCTTACATCGACCGACCCCTCTGCTGCATGTCTACAAGGCGCATGCATGAGGCAAGCTCAATCGATTGATCCATCTTTTTACAGCTTCCGCGTCAGGCAACGCCGGCGTGCGCATGAGAGTCGACCGGCAGAGGGCACATAGAAAAATACGATGGCATCGGAAGCGGCGTACTTGAGGAGGGCATAGGAATACGGAGTGCCTGCAGCAAGCGGCCGTGTTGGCTTGGCGGCGGTAGCAGCTAGATGTTAGGGCATATCAGGCCATGCGAGTTCTCTTTTTACAGGGTGTTTTCTCTTTTAGTTAGATTAGATATATGAGCCGAACGGGTACGGATATAACTTACTAAGGGCATTGGTGGGTAATTTTATTGAAGATTAATATGAATCGTTTTTTTTTCTAAAATCCATCGGTTGTGATCGTTTAGTTAAAAAAACTAATGGCCAGATGTTTCTGATTATTGTGGGATTTTCTAGAGTAGTTATCTTTTTTCTGGTGAGCCCATCATGTACCTTTAGTATATAATAGATTATTATGTAATCGGTAACATTTTTAATTGAATAAAATAATTTTCTTGTATTATTTTAAATGTTTAAAGAAAAGCGAGTGAAATAATTTAATCTGAAAAAGAAATGCTGATGTGGAGGAGAGAGGAGTGAGAGCTGGCACTATAGCCCGTGCACTGGCACCGTGGGGTGAGAGTGTGGTGAGAGTGGGGTGAGAGTGGGAGAAAAAGCTGACGTGGCAGCGCTATCACGGGCGATAGTGCGTGGTGCACTGGCACCAGCCTCAGACCCCATGCTAGGTTGTCGCGGTTATGAACTCTGGCAACGACCTTTCTCTTGTCTCTCGCCTCTCTCCGAGTGACAGCAATGAACTTGCCATGCTCAATGCTGACCTCCAAAACATCAAACTTTCACCCCTGAAAGCAGACACTCGCGTTTGCCGCTACTCTCAAAAAACATTTACAAACAAAGATTTTTATGCTAATGCTTTTAGGATGGTTCCGATTGATGATCATGCGGCGAAGGTGTGGAGAAATGTTGCTCCTCTTAAATGCATAATCTTCAACTGGCTGGTGCGGAGACGTCGCGTCCACCAATTTGGAGCTTCGCCGAGCTGTCCATTTTGATGCCACAAAACTCGAGAGGTCTGGCACCTGTTCTACCCAAACTGTAGGCATGAGGTGGATAGTGTCCAGGAGCTTTGGGATTGCCGTAGCGGCAGCTATGCGGAGTCCACGGTTTGCGCAGCTGTGGCCTAGAGCATCTGGAAAAGACGTAATGCTAAAGTATTCAACATAATCGATGAGCCGTTACCGGTCGTCCGTGCAAGCTGTATTGATGATGTACGTCTCGGGGCGTACCGGTATAATTCAGCCCCTGTAGCTCAGCTGCTCAAAGCAGGGGCGGATCCGCACCCCGGACAAACAGGGGCCATGGCTCGGGGTGCAGAATTTTTTTAAAACTACAGTACATATTAGTGAGATTGATAATTTTCCCTATCACTTAGCCTAAGTACAAATTTAAAACACTGAAATTCAAGATTGGCCCGGGGTTTGGTTGGATTCTGGATCCGCCACTAGGTGAAAACTTGGTGCCTCTCCTTTGAGCGGACCTGAAATTTCTTTGTTTTTTGTACTCCTGTCTTGTAATAAAATGAGTATACTGACGATAATTCGAAAAATATTGTACAGGGAATACATCATGAGAAAATGACCACAGAAAAGAACATCAACTGGGTACAAATTTGGAATGATTCTATTGAGTGTGATATAATCATTTGTTTGGGTCAAGAACAGGTGTATTATTTGGAAGAGGAGAACCATAATTCACCAACCTAATGAAAAAATTCACCAACGGGTATGTTGTCGACAGACTGAGGGAAAAATGTTACAATACCACTCTACTACGGATTATACGATATCAACTACAGAAGATATTTTTCTCTCGAAGTTCCAGAAGATTAAGCAGACGCTTGCACTTGTGGCAGTTCTTCCTTTGGCACAGCAGCAGGAGCTCCACCGGTTGTTGGGCTGCAAAATCACCCATCGTTTCAGAATTCTCCCGAAGAAAGACTTTTTTAGAAAACCACAAACTTTATTTTAAAAAAATGTACTCACAATCCAGCCATGACTTTGAATGCATCGTAGATCACCCACTGAGTACCAGTCAGGGTGCCGATCATGAGGATGCGAAGCGGAAGACCGCGCGTGAAGAGGCCCCAGACGCCAAGGTTCTTGACAGCCTGATGGAAACCAGCAGAAAAAACACACGGTGATTACACATATTTTTCGTAACAGATCGAGCAGCGACGTTAATTTTGAAAATGTTCAGAAGATGCAGCGGTGCTTACATCTGCAACGGTGGCGCCCTTGGCGTTGTTGAGAAACGAGACAAGGTTGTCGGCTGGGTGCGAGATGGCGGCGCAGAAGACTCCGGCGACGNTAAATGAAAACCCATGATAGAGCTCTCAAGGTGGCTAATGATTTTAAAATTAAAAATGATGAGCTTGTTGTTGAAATTGTTAGACTCCTTGAGGCTAATGTGAAATTTGAAAAGGATGTCAAGTCCTTGGAAGATTCTCTCGCACATCTCACTAAGTCTCATGATCAACTCCAAGCTCAATTATAAAAGAGCTTCCTACTTGTTCTCCCATTGCTATTAATGTTGATGCTTGTGCTACTAACTCTATTTCTTGTGAAGCATCCATTTTAAAGGAGAATGTTGAGCTAAGGGCTCAACTTAAATTGCTAACTAGCAATTATGAGATATTGGAAGAAAGCCATGAGAAGCTCTCGAGCTCTCATGAAGATCTTCTCGTATCTCATGATAAGCTAAAGTTAGCTCATGAGGCTATTGCTACCAAGGTAATATCTAGTGAGCCTCATGTGGACAATGGCACAACTTCTACTAAAAATGCTAAATGCCATGTGCTAGTCCTTAATTCTTCATCTCACACTAGTAAATCATATGTTGAATTACATTTTGCCTAGTTGCTCTAACAATGAAGCTTCAACTTCCACTAGTGCTTGTGTAGCTACTAACCTTGTAGGGAAGTCAAAGAGCACAAGACAAGCCACCTTTGAAGAAAGATGTGGAGAAGCGTCATAAAGGGAAGGCCACACTTGACAACATGTTGAGTGTGCAAAAATCCCCCAATGACAAGAGTGGACTTGGATTCAACTCCAATATCAAGAACAAGTCCAAGAGTAGCAATAAGAAGGGCCAAGAACAAGTCAATCACTCGGCCAAGATTGTTTGCTTCAAGTGCAAAATTGAAGGGCATCATGTTAGAGATTGCCCAATGAAGAAGAAGCCTCTTAGTGAGAAGCAATAGGGAAGCGGCCTATTGTTCAATCTCTTGCTCAACCTCGGGTTGAACAAGGGCCACCTCCTAAGAAGACTCAAGTCATTGCTCCTCAAGTTAAGGAGCCTATTAAGAAGAAAGAAAAGAGTCGATATTGCTACTTATGCCGTGAGAAGGATCACTGGCTTCCTCATGCACTAATGGTACCCTATCCAACCCCATAATAATTGATGATGTTTATTCTCTTAGGAAGGATAGGGTTGGCAATGTGTTTGCCAAATATGTGGGAACTCAAAGTGGTGTCAAGAAAAGAACCATTTGGGTTGCCAAGCCTATTGTGACTAACTTCTTAGGACCCAACTGGTTGGGGACCAACAAGCTCAAACTTGATCAATAGGTTGTGATGAAGGACATTGGAGACTTGGCTATCCTTGAAGAATTAAGGGATCTTCATGATTATTATTTCCACAAGCCAAGTCATTTGGATTACATTGCCATACCTCATTTCCAATGCTCCTTCTTGCGGGTAACTTATATTTAAATTATATATACATTGAAAGTTGCTGCTCCTAGCATGTGTTAGTTTTGTTCCTAGCATGTGCTTGTATATGTTGTGCCTATTACTTACCTTGAGTAATCAAGTTTGTGTCTGTTACTGTGCGCTCATATATGTGTAAACTTTGTGTTGAGTCCTTATTGGATCGTGTGTTGATTTCAATGGGCTCTTTTGAGAAATTAATGGACTATCCCATTTTGGGGGAGTGATATGCTTTGTGCACTTCACTAACCTAAAAATGGGTGTATATGAGTAACACCACCTAGTATTGATATATCAAGATTATCAAGTAACTATGTGGTGTGTCATGCTCATGAGAAATTCAAATTCTATAATGTCTATTAATTATCTCTATTTGATTTTATTTGTCTCTTGTTAAGAAGAAATGAATTATCACATTGTGGGGGAGTAATAAGCTATGTGCATATTACAATCCTACAAAATGTGAACATTTGAGGTGTGTCACTTAGATTTGATATTGTAAATTATCTTATTCCTATGTGGCATATTAGCTCGAACAAGTTCCAATTTGCTTTTTAGCTATCTTTTGGTTCTTGTTTGTGTGAGGTTGCTTGGTGTGATTTGTCTCTAATATGCATTTCCATACATTAGTTTAGAAACCATTTGTTCCATATTATTCTAACCATGGCCTTGCCGGTTGGTTTGAATAGTTGGAACTACCAACAAACCTTATTAAAACATGGTGTTCTATTTCTTATCCCTTGCCATATGTTTTATCTTATGAGGATATTCTTGGATACCTCTATCACCGGGAAAATAATTCCAAATGGTCATTGTCCTTGGACAATCCATACTTATGGTTATGATAGAATATTTTTGATTATCCTTACATGGGCATTGGCTTTTATTTGCCCCATCTCTTGCCAAAATATTTATTTTGACTCCCATTGCCTTCCTTGCCTCTTGCTAGGATCCTAAACCTCAAATTGGTAGTGTTTAGTGTTGTAAATAAAATATGAAGAGTAATGATCCCTTGTGCGTGCATTTTGTATTCAAATGCAAATATCAAAAATAATGCATGAATCTTGGGGAGCATTTCGTTTATTTAGAACACTATCCTATCTATCACTATTTGATCCTTTCAATTGGCATTTGATTTCTATCGTATGTGTTTATGGAAGACAAATCTTTTTCTCTTGATGCTTTGTGCCATCATGAAAATTGTAGAGGGTGTTGGGTTTATTTAGTGTAACCTTGCTCTCTCTTGGGAGTCTTGCATTCTTATCTCTTGTTTTATGTTTATCCTATAGAATGAGAAAACCCTTTGAGCATGACTCTTTCTTTCATCCTATATGCTCATTGGCCTTGCCTAGGTACCTTCAATTGGTATTAATTGGAATTTAATATCTCCTCCATAGATATTTGTTTCAATTGATATTTATTGTGAGAATTTTGATACCTTACTACTTTATTTACTTTACTTGATTCCGGTCAAGTATTATCCTCTTCTTGGTATCTTGTCTCCTAGTTGGTATCTTATTTTCAATTGGTGTCTTATCTCTCATGTGTTGTTTGATTTGATTCCTATTGATATCACACTTCATGTGTTGATGTGTTTTGGAATCAATCATATGTTGATTTGATTTTTCCCCAATCATGTGTTGATTTGGATTTTGATATAATTTGGACAACCTTTTTGTGTCACACTTTGGTATGCTCGCTTCTTGGTTCACATGGTGTTTTGTCCAAATTGTATCTCATTTGGTTCTTGTAAGTCCATGCATGCATATTTACTAGTATATTTATTTTATGGCATGCTAGTCTTTCTTGATCCAATATATAGGGGATACTCCACCAAATCCTAAATCGGCTAAGATGTGCATGAAATTCAACTTCATATCTATATGCACATATTTATGTGGAGTGTTTCCTATGTATTGTAGTGTATCTAACTACTATGGAACCCAATGAGTTTGGGAACCATATTGTACTTGAATTATGTTTTAGGTACAATTGAGAAGCGTTGGGTGCTTGCCTCATTCATAAGGAAGGTGGTCTCACCATGTGATTTTAGGAGTCAAGCTATGATGACTAACAAAAGATCATCTTCGTCACCACCAATGCATATCGGTAACAAGTATCTATCTCATGCATATCTTTCTTGTATTCAACCTTGTGTAGGTTGCCTATTGGCATGAAAACTTTAATGTACAATTGTTGTGGTTTTGGATTATTTAGTTCACTTGATATATCTTTGTGATATTTGTGACTACATTGCAAAAACATTCCTTCAATTGGGATTATTTCTTTGTGATACTTGTTGCCTATCTCAAAGCATTTCCACTATCTCTTGTTCCCTTAGTGATATGTGTGATGCATTTGATGTGTTTGAAGTTCATTGTATACAATGAGATAAATTTGAGCTATGTGCTATGCTTTTAAGCAATAATCTCTTCTTGTATATTCATGACTTCCTTTTGGTTACCATAGTCTCATCTCTTCGACCATTTTATATGTGCAAGTTTCTTTGTAGACGAATATCATTGTCTACTTAGAAACCTATACATATGAGAGAGGTCACCTTTTATTTGGTATCCTACTTTCTTTCTAGCCACCTTGTCTTTTATCTATAATTCTTTGGTGGCTCCAAGTTTGTCTCGTGAGTGCTTGCCTTATTTCTATTCGCACCTTTGCGCACTCACATTCTATTCAAGATTCTTCTCTTCATGCTCATCACGTGAGTATGTTGATTTTTGTTGACTAAATGTTCTCACTTGCTCTTTGCATGTTCAATTGGTTGAAATTTCCAATTGGTATCTTTGAGCATGTGAACATTCTTTTGTAAGTTGTGTGCGTCAATACTTGATATATAACTTATCTTCATTTGATTAAGACTATGTGTCTTACCAAATTAATTGTCTTGTCACACACACACACTCTTGGTTGGGCCTTTATTGATAATTTCTTTTAAATTTATATCTCCTTATGGCTCAACCACATCTTTGGTGCAAGTGCTTTGTTTTGCATTAAATTTTTTACATCCTTGCACTTGGTGAGTGTTCTAGATGATTTTGGGGGAGCAAGGATTCCATATTTGTGCACTCCTCAATAGTGCATGAACATTGGGGAGCTTCTCCGTTTTTATTTAGAACTCTCGCCTTGGATCTTTTTGATTGCCTATCTTCTTTGTGGAGATGTTTAGAATGACTTCATCTTATTTGCAATCTTTGATCCTCAATATAGTTTGATTTCCTCTAATTATTCGTCAATGGATATGTGTATTTGATTCCACTCACATTTTGAGAAGTGCACACTTTATGGAGAAATTCATACTATATTGGCTTTCTAAATTTTTCTTCCCATTTCGGCAATCGATGCCAATGGGGGAGAAGTTTTAGAGGGTTTAAGGGAATTTGGTCTTATGCTTTCGTTTGGTTCTTAAGCATTTGTCTCTCATGCTCATGCATCCTTGTCTTGCAAGGTTGCTTAATTCATTATATAAACCCTCTCAAAAGGGATTGTCATCAATTACCAAAATGGGGGAGATTGAAAGAGCATGGTTGCCCCCATGTGTTGTTTTGGTAATTAATGACAATCTCTATGGACTAATGTGTGCTTTGAGTTATATTTGCAGTGTTGGTCCATAAGGAATGCTTGGACTCCATATGTTGGAGTCAAGGCTAAAAGAAGAAGATCATTTGTTGATCAAGGCCAAGGTGTTTCTCCATGAGCATGAATCAAGACGAAGATCCTATGTTGCCCATGGAGGATGGCGTCACGTGGTGATCGTCATCAAGATAAAGGCCAAGTGAAGATATGTCGAAGAGTGCCTCTCCCATCTTGGTGTGTGGGGGAGCAATATGCGAGTCTTCACCAAGCGTCATCATCTGAAGTGATCCACTTGAGAGTAGATCAAGATCGTCATCATCTGAAGATGGATGACATCGGAGAAGCCAGTGCCTTCCTGGGCTTGGCCCGGCCTCCGACCCGGCCCAGGCCGGCTCCCAGGCCGGCTGGCTCGGGGTCACGCCCGGCCTCCCGCCCGGCCCTGGCCGGCTGCCAGGCCGGCTGGCTCGGGGTCACGCCCGGCCTCCCGCCCGGCCCCGACCGGCTCCCAGGCCGGCTGGCTCGGGTGCCAGCCCGGCCTCCCGCCCGGCCCTGGCCGGTTTCCAGGCCGGCGCGCCTGGGAACTTAACCGCACGGGGGGATTCGACCCAAGACAGTTTCCCATCTTCTCCCAATCNTTTTCCAAGCATTTTGATATAAAGTTTGCAATTTTTGGACAAGTGGATCAAAAGATATGATTTTTACAAGTTTGCACTAAAATCTGGCATTTTATTCATCTTTCTGGAATTACAAGTCAGCCGAGCTGACTGGGCTGCTGACTGGGCGCTGACTCAGCACCCACATGGCGTGACACTATTGGTCTGTACCGATTCGGTAAAAAATGAAAAGAACACGGCCGTTGGATTGAGATCCAACGGACCATGTTGGATCCATCCGTGCCCGGTGGTGCTAGCTCACCGGAGCACGGTGGCGGCGGCGGCGACACGGCGGCGAGTGCGTTCCCGGCGTGCGGAGGCTTCCCGAGACGAACGCGTCCTACCTAGGTGACCGGGGCGGCGGGGCAGGGTCGGTGGCGCGGTCCTGGGCTTCGGCTCCTCCTCTCTTTCCCGGAATCGCTCGACGAAGTTGTGGCCGGCGGCGGACCGAAGCGGCGGCGGACGGATTCATCGACCTGGCGAGCAAACGAGCACCGAAAGGTGTCAAAAAGGGAAGCAAGGAGAGGGATGGAGATAGAGGGTAGGGGAGGGCGGGGAGTCGCCGGAGTGGCCGCGGCATGCGCGCTTACCGGCGGCGGACGGCGGCGTCGCGAGCCCCGATTCGAGCAGCCTGGCGGCGGGCCTGCTAGGGTATCGGGGTGAGGCGAGAGGGTGCGGGGAGGGGCTTAAGAGGGCGGGTTCGCGGCGTTGATGGCGAGGGAGAAACGCCCGCAATCAAGGCAGCGGACGGCGGCGTTTCCGGTCGGCGTGATTTGGGGAAGAACACGGGCTGACGTGCGGGGCCCGTGGTCAGCGAGAAGGAGAGAAGAGAGAGGGGGCGCGACGCGGCTAGGCCGGTGCGGCGCACGATCTTGGGCCGGGGTTGGGCTGCCTCGCCGGATCGGTTGGCTTTCCCCCCTTTTTTTTTGTTCTTTTCCTTTCTAATTTCTGTTTTTCCAAATACTATCAAAATAGAGTCAAATCGAGTAAAAAAATTGAATAAATACTTTTTGGAACCCTGGTTCTGTATAGAACACAATGGCACAAAGTTTTTAAATAATAAAGAGAAAATAATTGGTTTAGTGACAAGGGTTGTTTAGCACCCTATTATGTCAAAACAAAATAATTAAACCAAACATTTAGTTTTAAGGTTCAAAGCAAGATTTTTGTATGCAATAAAACATGATGCTTATGAATGAATGCATGCTTATGCATTTTTGAAAAATTGGGATGTTACACGAGGCCTCCAGGCCCCTCAAGTGGTCCCAGTGCCCCATTACATTTGACTCCGGCGACCACCCCAAGTCCACTTCGACCGTTGGCACCATCCCGCTGGTCTGCACCCCCACCATCAACAACATCGCCGTCTCTAAGACGCTCATTGATGGGGTGCCGGCCTCAACGTCATCTCCGTCGAGACATTCGAGAAGCTGCAGGTGCCCTACGAGCGGCTCATGCCTACCAGGCCCTTCTCGGGAGTGACAGAGGGTCTTACCACCCCTTTGGGGCAGGTGAGGCTCGCCGTCACTTTCGGCACCCAGGCCAACTACCACACCGAGCTGATCGACTTCGACGTCGCGCACATCGGCCTGCCCTACAACGCCTTACTCGGCTACCCCGCCCTCGCCAAATTCATGGCGGTGACCCACCACGCCTACAACCTCGTCAAGCTTCCCTGGCTCGGGTGGCACCATTGTCATCCGCGGCGTGGTCTCGGACGCCCTGTACGCTGCGCAAGCGGCCTACAAGGCTGCCGCGGTGACGTCACCTGCTGACGAGGACGAGGAACCCCTCCCGAGGCCCCCTGCGAAGAAGAAGCAGCTGTTCTCTCAGGAGAAGGCCGCGACAAAGTAAGTGCCTCTCGAGGCAAACGGCTCGGGGGCTAGCGTCACCATCGGCGCCAACCTGCCTCCCAAATAGGAAAGCGCGCTCGTCGCCTTCCTCAGGGCAAACTCTGACATGTTCGCCTAGACACCATCAGATATGTCCGGAGTACCGAGGGAGGTGATCGAGCACCACTTAGCCGTGTGCCCAAACGCACGCCCCGTCAAGCAAAAAAGCACGGCGCCAGGCGCCAGAGAAGCAAGACTTCATCATCAAGGAAGTAGACAAGCTGAAGAAGGCCAGCATCATCAAGGAAGTGGTTCACCCCACTTGGCTCGCCAACGGTGTGGTCGTCCCCAAGCACACCGGAGGAAGTCGTCCCAAACTGTGGGTTACCCTCGGGCGATCGCTTACTGCTGACCCTGGTAAGGCAAGACACTGGCTGGATCGACGAGATCAAGAACTACCTGCAGAACCGAGCCCTCCCCAAAGACGACGCAGAGGCCGAGAGAATTGCTCGCCAGGCCAAGTCCTACTGCCTCCACGACGGAGACTTGTACCGCAAGCGACCCAATGGGGTTGCGCTGCGGTGCGTCCCTGCCGAGGAAGGCCGTCAGCTCATCAACGACATCCACAGCGGCGAGTGCGGCCACCACTCTTCCTCGCGCACCATTGCAGGCAAGGTCTTCCGGAGTGGCTTCTACTGGCCCTCAGTGCTTCAAGATGCCGCCGAAATCGTCCAGTCCTGCGACGCATGCCAATTCCACGCCAAGCAAATCCACCAGCCCGCGCAAGGACTCCAGACGATCCCGCTCTCCTGGCCATTTGCGGTCTAGGGACTGGATCTGCTGGGGCCCTTCCCGCGAGCGCTCGGGGGCTACCGCTACCTCTACGTCGCCATCGACAAATTCACCAAGTGGCCTGAGGTGGAGCCCGTGCGCACTATTCCGGCGAAATCGGCGGTAAAATTCATAAGGAGCCTGGTCTGCCGCTTCGGCGTGCCCAACCGCATCATCACCGACAACGGCTCACAATTCATCAGTGGCGCCTTCAAGTCCTACTGCGGCAGCATCGGTGCCCAAATCTGCTACGCCTCGGTGGCGCACCCACGAAGCAATGGGCAGGCCGAGCGAGCCAACGCCGAGGTGCTCAAGGGCCTCAAGACGAGAAGCTTCAACCGCCTCAAGGCCAGCGGCAAGCATTGGATCGATGAGCTCCCATCGGTGCTCTGGTCCATCCGCACCACGCCAACGAAGCCAACTGGTGAGACGCCGTTCTCCCTCGTCTATGGCGCTGAAGCCGTCCTCCCCAGCGAGATCACTCATGGCTCTCCGCGAGTCCTGGCCTTCAAGGAGGCTGAGGTGGACGAACTCCACAACGACGACCTGCTGCTGCTTGAAGGGCTCCGCCGAAATGCGGCCCTGAGAGCGGCAAGGTACCAGCAAGACCTCCGTCGCTACCACAGCCGCCACATCCGCCCGCGCACTCTCGAAGCAGGAGACCTTGTCCTGAGGAGAATCCTCTCCAGGGCAGGCCTCCACAAGCTCTCACCAATGTGGGAAGGCCCCTACAGAGTCATGCACATCGCCAGGCCTGGCTCTGCGCGGCTCGAGACGGAGGACGGCGTTCCTGTCGCCAACCCCTGGAACATCCAGCACCTGCGTAAGTTCTACCCCTGATCGCCCTCGGCGAGCAACTTTTTGCATCATGGGAGAGCCACGCGCCATCATCCTCCACGAGGAAACACTCCGGGCTCCCCTCTCTACTATACGTTGCCGCGGGCCGTTCGAGAAGACTCCCAAGCCACCAAGCCTCGGCACGGTAACCTCTTCAGGCACCATGCCTTGGCAAGGTGGATCCCCATGCCGGTCATGGTGGAACGCAGGCTAAAAGCCACCCCCGCCTAGGGGCCCCCTGAGCTCTCTCTACATGCGTCTGCCTCGGGCACGCCCCCTCGAGAGTCTCAGCCACAGCATGTGGACCCCATGCCCAGAGCATGGCGGATTTTTTGTGTTCTTCTGGCCACGCCAGTGTAATGAACCTATGTTTCAGGTCAATTTGAACCTTTGCGCATCGCGCCAGCATATTTTGTTACTTCGGCAAGCTCTAGTGTTGTTTTCTTTTCTCTCTCGCTCGTATGATCCCTCATGCGTATCTCGCGAGCGGGGGCTAGCATGGTGCCATGCCACGGGAGCATCCCGGCAGCACCTAAAACCCAAGGGATCCGAGCTCTGAACTTGAGGGTTAGCTCCCATGCATGTCAACTCCCAAGGAGCTCTGAACTCATGGGTCAGCTCCCGCGCACGTCAACTCACCAAGGATCACCAAAACCTTGGTGCTTGTTCTCCTCGTGAGACACACATGAAGGAACCTACGAGCACAAGTTATCTAGCTATCTATTGCTTGTGGGTATGCCTATCTCTCCAAGTGCAGGAAAACAGGCTCTCCAAGCCTCAGGCAACGTCAAGGCAAAAACATCTCGCCAGGGAACCAACACCCTCTCCAAGGCAGAATGCCTCGCTAAGCTAAGTATAAAGACTTGGTTGAATTTCCTCTTGCTGGTTTTTGCCCCTCGAGTCTCTTTTCTCTCTCCCACGCCTCATGGGCTGCTTGCACGTCAAAGGGGGGCCCCGAGCATCGCGCTTCGAGGAGCTCTTACTTCTTGAGGCCTCACACACCCCCCGGCCTTGTGGAGCCCTGACTCTCACATACCGAAGCGGTGGTGGTGTAGCGCTAAGAGAGGGTCCTAAGACGTAGAGCGAAAAAGACATGAGGGGGAAAGACAAAGGCTCCCCGAGGGACATTCACAAGCACACTCCAATATAACTTGACAAGTTCTTACAAAGTTTACAATCAAAATGGCTAAGATAAATGTGCCCTCTGCACGCCCAGCTACAGGCAAGGAGCTCAAGCCGTGGCGCCTCTTGAGGTGCCTGCCTTGTCCACGGCGGTTTCCGCCTCTTCCAGGGCATCCCCGCCGTCGCCTTCGATCACCACTTGGTCGAATTTCTTGGCAAACGCGATGGCGGCCTGCGTGGCGGTCTCCCGCGCCTTGTTGCTGATGGCGCGCGGTGGTGCCATCACGTCCTCAAGATCAAGTGAGGGTTGGAGCCTCACGAGGTTGCTGAAGATGTTGGTGACGGTGACGACAAGGAGGTCGCGACTCTCCTCCACGACGTGCTTGTCAAAGCTCTTCGCGACCCCTTCAAGCCTCCCGAGGAATTGCTCGAAGAAGTACGAATACGAGGTTTCGTCGTCGGTCGCTGCGGAGAAGGAGGGGACGTCGATCCTCAGATCGTTCCCGACCGCGTTCACGCGGCTCACCAAGCTCTGGAGAATGCTCTGGCGCTGGCGCGTCATGGACCGGTCAACCTGGCGCTGGTCCCGTGCCTGCTCCACCAGAGCCGCGACCGGCCCCACCTGCTGCCGGAGCTCATCCAGGTCCCTCTCCAGGGCGAAGGCGTTCCCCTCAGCGCGAGCTTGGGCCTCCCGAGAGACCTCAAGGCAAGAGGTCAACCGCTTCTCCTCCTGCTCGAGCTCCTTGATGCGCTTTTCGAACTCCTTGCGCTTGGTCTTGAGGCGGTCCTCGTGCTTCGCGGCCTTCTCGTCATACACTTTGGCGAGGCCCTCGCGGACGAGCTTGACCTTGAGGTCAGCCTCTTCTTGGAGCCTCTTCCGCTCCGCTGTGAGGTTGGCTTCGTCGGTGGCCACCCGACCCTCACACTCCTGCAGCTGCCCCTCGCGGGTGGCCTGGTCCTTCTCGAGCAGCTGGACCTGCTCCTCGCGCCTGTGCAGCTCCTTCTCGCGGAGGGAGAGCTCCTCCTCGCGCCGCTTTAGCTCTGCCTCGCAAGACTCCAGCTGCCCCTCGCGGGCATCAAGCAGCTCGCGGAGCTCCTTCAGGCTGGCCCGAGCGACCTCGGAGTCGGCAGCAAACTTCTGCTCCGCGACCGCCAGCTCGTCATGCTTGGAGGAGGTTTCCACCTCGAGCACTTCCCTGGCGGCGTCGAGCTCCTCCATCACCTCCTGCGCCTCCCGCTTGACACTATCGCGGGTCTCTTTGGCGAAGCGGAGGGCCTCTTGGTGCTCCGCCTGGGCCGCCGCATCCCACCGGCGGCACAGCTCCACTGAGCCTTGCCTTTTCCTCTGCCAGGGCGTTTTCTTCTTCGGCGAGCTGTTCCTCCAGCCCGTCGAGTGCCCGCCGCGCCTGGTTGAGGATGACCCGGCGACGAATTGCTTGGCGCCGCGACCCCTGCAGCGCCAAGGCCCCCGCACTGCTGCTGGGTGCAGAGTCCTCGATCCTCGTCAAGGCGCCCGGGTCCTGCCTCGGACACGACCGCCTCTGGTGTGATCCGGGGCTTGTGGGGGCGCCTCCTTCGGCGCTCGCTTCGGTTGCCCTCTGGGGGCTGGGCGCCCTCTCGCGCTCAGCTTCAGCGCCAGTGGGCTCCGGCGGTGCCTCCGCCTCCTGCTCCTCAGGGGCGCCTCCGGCCCCCTCTGCAATGACCGCGTCCGCTGCAGCCTCGGGCGCGTCAGCCCTTCTCGAGGAAGCCTCCTCCTCTGGAGGCGGCTCCACGACGATGTCCTCGTCCACCCTCTCCTCCTCCTCGTCTCCTGCTGGACGGGAGAGGTCGCCGCCCTGGTTGGCGACAGCGGCGTCGCCTCCGTCCTCGCCTCCCCTGCGCGGTGCTCCATCGCCGGAGGAGTTGCCGCCCTGGTTGGCGACGGCGCCGCCTCTACGGTCACCTCCTCCGCGCGGTGCTCCGCCACGGGAGGAGTGTAACAGCCCAGATTTGGTACCCTAAAATATGGGCCAAATTTCCACTTTTTTGTTGTGCATTGCATCATGGCATCCATCTAAAATTTGCTAAACTAAAATAAAGCAACAAGTGGAACTTAAAAGCTAGGGAAGCAAAACCCTTCCTCACATGTCCAAACTAAGGCTTTGCCCAAATGATCAAATCAAATTAACTTGAACTTCCAAATTGTTTGGGAAGTTTCAATCAACCTATTTTAATTATTTTGGTAAGGGCCAATTTCTTAACAAGCAAATAAATAAAATTGAGAATTTAAATTGGCTTAATTCTTTTCTACTTTTGGAACCAAGATAAACTTCCCCAAAATTCAAAATAAAATATGGGGTGCTTCATTATTATAATATGAGCCTCCATAAATATTTTCAGACTTTATTGAATTGTTTAAGTGCTCCAAATAATTCTATTTTGGGAATTACCAAAAATGGCTATACCTAAACCCTATGAACAAATTTTGGGCAAACTAATTTATTTGACCTCACCAATTTTTGTGATGGTTCTAAAGGTTAATTCTAGCCTATATGAATTTTCCTGGAATTTACAAAATTGTACTGGTGCCCTAGATAAATTGCTAAAACCTGCCAAGGACCAATTTGCAGTTTGTTTAAAAGTACCAGGGACCTCTTTGCGAATCCTCTTTTCTTCTCTCACCTCTCTCACTGGCGCCATGCCGTGGCTCCCCCCCCCCCCCCCCGAGCCCATGCCGGCGTGCCTGCCCCGTGTACATGGTGGTCACCCCACCCGGACCCCCACTTGCCCGGCGACCCATTCCCCCCCGTTCCCCTCCACCTGCTCCCTTCTCCTCCCCCTCCTGGAGCTCGCCTGGCCGCCGTGGAGCCGCCGCCGCCGCCGTCGCTTTCGCCGCAACTGGGGCTCCCCGGGGCAAGCCAACGGCGCCCCCAGCTTCCCCACTCCCCCCTCTCCCTTCTGGTGCCCGGGATCGAGCCGGGGGCGCTCTGATCGTCGCCCGCGTCCTCGACAGCGCCGCATCCGACCACCGCCGGCCGAGCTCGGTCGAGCTCCAAATCGTCGCCGTCAGCCCCTCCCGGCCATCGCCGTCCGTACCTTAGGACCCGGGGTGAGTTCCCCTACCAATTCGGCAGCTTCCCGCCCTTCTTCCTCTCCCTCTCGCCGTCAATTTCGTCACCGTCGCCGCCGGTCAACTCCGGTCGACGCGGTCACCGCGCGCGCCCGGCCTGCCCCCCCGGCCTGGCCGGCTCTGTGGCCGGGGCCTCTCGGGCCCCTGCCCGGCCATATGGGCCGGCCCAGTGGCTGGGGCTCCTCGGTGTGTGGCCCGGCCATGATGGCCGGCCTGCACCCGGTCTGGCCGGCCTGCCGGGGTTTTTGCCCTCCCTTTTTAATTTTACCTGAAAATATAACTTTTGTATCTTTTCGAATTTTGATTCAAAAATTGCAAATAAAATACCGTTGTGATCAGCAAGACAAACTCTAACCACTGGACAAATTGAAATGTTTATTTGAAACCATATTTTGTAAATTAATTAAGAATTCCTAAAATGGGTTAAATAATCCCAACTTAGGAAAATTCATAACTTATTAAATAATTGTCCAAAAATTACAAATCAATTACCAATGTGATCAACATGTCAAATGCTATCAAACCATACACTTATCACATCATGAACACAAATATTTAATTGATGTTGTTCTTAATTTGATCAAAGGAATTAAACTCACTTAATTATTTTAATTTGTTATTTATTCATCGGTATCCCGAAAATTACAAATGAGGTACCAAATTGATTTGGAATGACCAACCCTAACCATTCTTGTCATGATCATGCATATTAAGCCACTTCTATAATAAATTAATAATTTATAAGATTGTGGTCACTAAGATAAATATGGGGTTGCTTCCAAATAATTGCACCAATTATTTGGAACTCCATTTAAATTGTTAGATCAATTAAATGTTGATAACCTTGCATCAATTTGACATGTCATCATGTGATTGCGCATTGCACCTTGTGATCGTGTGATTTATGTGTTCTTTGTATTTCTCTTTTGGGTATCGATAGATTCCGGAGCCGAGGGTCTCTCTAATTACCCCGACGAGCAATACTTCACGCCCGGGCAGCAAGGCAAGAGATAACCTAACCTTCTTGGCATCTAGCATCCTATGTTTTGATAAACTTATTTTATCCACCATAATATTGCATGCGGTTCAAATGTCCTTTCGGTAAATATTAGACTGTCCTATTAATGCATGATCTTCCCGAGCCAATCACATGTATCCCTACCTATGAAACCTAAGGTTTGAAGTGTTGGCCGAGATACAAATAGAATTGTGGTATTCATATGCTTAGCCATGCTTAGCAATGCTTAGTTGAGATAAATGCTTTATGTCCGTTATTTAATTCCATATTTATTGATGACGATGGAATGATTCGGGCATGGTGGATGAATGTAATGCTTAATTAAATTGTTAAAGGCATGGATGAGTTGCCCTCGGGGAGGGTGGTTTGCCTCATTCTTGCCGCCTAGGCTGAGAGTGCTTTTAGCTAGAACCAAGAAAACGAGCGTGCTTCCGGAGGTGGGGGCATATGGAACCCCCTTTGACCGAATAAGTTGTGAGGGGCTTGTCAAGGGTCCTCTAGTTCGAGTTTTCCATTTGCGCGTGAGTTGTGTGGGTGGAAAAAGGAACGAGGATGGTGGTGTTTAGGAATGTGGCCGCGGGGCAGGGCGCTGAGAGCGCTGATCCTGTCCTTCCGCACACTGATGGTCCTTGAGTAAGCCTCATGCAATGTAAAGGTCTAACCGCGCCCGTTCGCCGGCCTTCCCCGGAAGAGGGCCAACTAGGTGAGCCGGACGGTACCGATGGGTAAATTAGTACACCCCTGCAGGGTTTAATCTTTTCGAAAAGCCGTGTCCACGGTTATGGACAAACTCTTGGGAAAGGCGGATCAGCTCATAGATAACTTTTAACCTAATTGATATGGCAGCTAAAGGTTGCATTAATCAACTTGAGGTAAAGGTTCATTTCCTCGAGGGGGATTCGAGGGAGTGCCTTTGTGTGAGAGGAGTGGTGATGGTTGCAAGTAGGTTCGCCGAGAACCGAAGATGATAATGTTACTCTCTTACCCCTTTTATGAAAAATATTCTGAATAGACGATGCCTTGTGTCTTTTACCTCTTTTCTTGAAACTGGCTTTATGCAAATTAACTACATATAAAGCTTTAGAGCCTCCGTCAGTCATTGGGCCTATATCGCCCTACTAAACTTGCGAGTACGTCGTACTCAGTCTCTCTTTGCTGCCTTTATGTATTTGTATTTCAGAGGATGACGACACCGAGCGACTAGGTGGTTTCTTCGTTGACGTCGACTACTAGTCTGGGGTTCCCAGGTGGCAGCTTGGGACCGTGGAACAAGCTGGCTTGGGTGATGTTTATCTGTAGGCCTCTTAGGCCATAATTTGCTTCTTGTTGTATTAGACAACGCTACTTCGCTTCCGCTTGTTGAATTGTTGGATCTGTGATCCTTTTGTTGTGTAATTTGTATTCTTCTCGTTATATGAGTTGCTATATAAATGTTTTGTGTCGTAGAGTCATGCTTTGTGCTAGTTCTGTTCCACAAGTCTCGATCTTTGTTTTATACATTGATGGTTGTGTCGAATTCATAGCCTCTTTGTATAATTCCGGGGTCGGGGCGTTACAAGTTGGTATCAGAGCAGGACTGCCTGTAGGAAACCCTTTCTATTGGTCGATGTCGAGTCTAGTTCGTGAAAAATTATTTTAACCTAAAAATGAGTTGTGAAAACCTTCCTAGGATTCTTTTTACTCCTTATCCAATTCACTCTGATCTCGGTGTCATCTTACCTCTATTTGATTTTAACGGTTCTCCTGATTGTCGGCAAAGTTCTAAATCTTTAGGATCACGGGGTTGGGTTCTACCTCTAGTGGCTGGATAACTTTACTTGTCCGCAAATTCTAATCTCCGAAGAGAAGAAGTATTGCGGATCGTCAAGACATTCCCTTGCTTTAGCCAAGATCTTGAACCGAAGGTCCCGGATTGTGCTAGGGCTCAGGTGTAATGATTTGTGAGGGTTGACACCCTTGTGAGCATTATGCTATTGTGGGCCCCAGTGCATGAAGCTGATCTTTAACCCAAGATCTTTTCCGTTGAACCTTGGTGCTAATGGTTGAACCCTACATCAGGTTGGCAAAATTGAAGTTAGTCTTCAAGCTCGAGGTGGCAGCCGTAATGGTTTTCCTCAACAAAACTCTTCTTCGTCACTAGCTTTGGCTAGGCTCTATGTCATGGAATCATCTGAATCACGACGGGATTGCTCTTAGTGAGTTTTTCCATCAATTTGTGATCCCTTCGATAAATCCTTTCCTGAAACCCTGTCGGCACTAGTGTCGGAAGAGTGCTAACCCGGGCTTCTACAATATCCTAAATTGTTGTTAGCCCGTTCCTTAATCCAAATCTTTTATCAATCCCCTATCAATCTGTTGACAATCAAGTTATCTTGCATTGGGGTGTTCTGATGCATGTTATTCTTGTGCTTCGTCAAGTCATTCCACTTCGGGATGTCAGGAGAAACAAACTCCGGTACCTCGTCCATATTTCGGGCAGGTCAAAGCTTTGTAAATCGCGGAATAGGAGCTTGTCTAGTTTTTGTTCCGTTCCACCTTGGAGTGTCACACTCTTCTATATCGAGAGGTCGTGCTTGGTCTCATGACGTACTCGGTGAAGTGATGCTCCTACCCCTCCTTATCCATCTACCTCCGAGCCTGTCGAGATCGAGAGTATTGAGGATGAATATCGTGGTGGTAATCGAAAACTATTGGCAAATGTTATTGCTTTGAAATTCAAGGACTTGGTGACACTCTGGGCATGACTGTAATCATATCATCGAGCTGAGTTGTCTGTGTTGCCAAGTCTGAGTTACCCACACACCTAAGCAACTCCGGATCTCAAGCAAAAGTGATGCTTGGAGTCTATCAATAGCATGACCTAGACCTTTTATTACACCTATGAGTCCGATGTTGTGGCGCATTCACCTCTCCGGAAGTCCTATTGACGAGATCTCTCAAATCTTTAACCCCAACCACCATTCCTAAGGGTAATGTGTAATTTACCCTGGTAGTTTTCCGTATGGTCTTTCCTCTATGTCAAGTACGACTTTCTCTTGAGGATTGATTGAAATCTATTCTGAAGCCGGAGCGTGACGCCTAATATCTCAAGGAGAACCTCCCTACGGTTTTGCTAAATCTATATCGGTCAATCCTCCTACTCCACCTACCTCGTGGCAATAGCTCTATATCAGGTTTTACCTCTCTAATCTAATGGTGGATCAAATGCAATATCTTTCCCACCTCGGTGGAACCCAAAGTTTTTCCCAACCACAACAACAAGGAAGAACATCGTGGGATCGAGAAGATCGACGAAGCTAAGTGTTGTCATGTTCTCCTCCTCTCTACTTCTACTCTAGAATCTCGGGACGAGATTCCTGTAAGGGGGGTAGAATTGTAACAGCCCAGATTTGGTACCCTAAAATATGGGCCAAATTTCCACTTTTTGTTGTGCATTGCATCATGGCATCCATCTAAAATTTGCTAAACTAAAATAAAGCAACAAGTGGAACTTAAAAGCTAGGGAAGCAAAACCCTTCCTCACATGTCCAAACTAAAGGCTTTGCCCAAAATGATCAAATCAAATTAACTTGAACTTCCAAATTGTTTGGGAAGTTTCAATCAACCAATTTTAATTATTTTGGTAAGGGCCAATTTCTTAACAAGCAAATAAATAAAATTGAGAATTTAAATTGGCTTAATTCTTTTCTACTTTTGGAACCAAGATAAACTTCCCCAAAATTCAAAATAAAATATGGGGTGCTTCATTATTATAATATGAGCCTCCATAAATATTTTCAGACTTTATTGAATTGTTTAAGTGCTCCAAATAATTCTATTTTGGGAATTACCAAAAATGGCTATACCTAAACCCTATGAACAAATTTTGGGCAAACTAATTTATTTGACCTCACCAATTTTTGTGATGGTTCTAAAGGTTAATTCTAGCCTATATGAATTTTCCTGGAATTTACAAAATTGTACTGGTGCCCTAGATAAATTGCTAAAACCTGCCAAGGACCAATTTGCAGTTTGTTTAAAAGTACCAGGGACCTCTTTGCGAATCCTCTTTTCTTCTCTCACCTCTCTCACTGGCGCCATGCCGTGGCTCCCCCCCCCCCGAGCCCATGCCGGCGTGCCTGCCCCGTGTACATGGTGGTCACCCCACCCGGACCCCCACTTGCCCGGCGACCCATTCCCCCCCGTTCCCCTCCACCTGCTCCCTTCTCCTCCCCCTCCTGGAGCTCGCCTGGCCGCCGTGGAGCCGCCGCCGCCGCCGTCGCTTTCGCCGCAACTGGGGCTCCCCGGGGCAAGCCAACGGCGCCCCCAGCTTCCCCACTCCCCCCTCTCCCTTCTGGTGCCCGGGATCGAGCCGGGGGCGCTCTGATCGTCGCCCGCGTCCTCGACAGCGCCGCATCCGACCACCGCCGGCCGAGCTCGGTCGAGCTCCAAATCGTCGCCGTCAGCCCCTCCCGGCCATCGCCGTCCGTACCTTAGGACCCGGGGTGAGTTCCCCTACCAATTCGGCAGCTTCCCGCCCTTCTTCCTCTCCCTCTCGCCGTCAATTTCGTCACCGTCGCCGCCGGTCAACTCCGGTCGACGCGGTCACCGCGCGCGCCCGGCCTGCCCCCCCCCCGGCCTGGCCGGCTCGGTGGCCGGGGCCTTTCGGTCCCCTGCCCGGCCATATGGGCCGGCCCAGTGGCTGGGGCTCCTCGGTGTGTGGCCCGGCCATGATGGCCGGCCTGCACCCGGCCTGGCCGGCCTGCCGGGGTTTTTGCCCTCCCTTTTTAATTTTACCTGAAAATATAACTTTTGTATCTTTCGAATTTTGATTCAAAAATTGCAAATAAAATACCGTTGTGATCAGCAAGACAAACTCTAACCACTGGACAAATTGAAATGTTTATTTGAAACCATATTTTGTAAATTAATTAAGAATTCCTAAAATGGGTTAAATAATCCCAACTTAGGAAAATTCATAACTTATTAAATAATTGTCCAAAAATTACAAATCAATTACCAATGTGATCAACATGTCAAATGCTATCAACCATACACTTATCACATCATGAACACAAATATTTAATTGATGTTGTTCTTAATTTGATCAAAGGAATTAAACTCACTTAATTATTTTAATTTGTTATTTATTCATCGGTATCCCGAAAATTACAAATGAGGTACCAAATTGATTTGGAATGACCAACCCTAACCATTCTTGTCATGATCATGCATATTAAGCCACTTCTATAATAAATTAATAATTTATAAGATTGTGGTCACTAAGATAAATATGGGGTTGCTTCCAAATAATTGCACCAATTATTTGGAACTCCATTTAAATTGTTAGATCAATTAAATGTTGATAACCTTGCATCAATTTGACATGTCATCATGTGATTGCGCATTGCACCTTGTGATCGTGTGATTTATGTGTTCTTTGTATTTCTCTTTTGGGTATCGATAGATTCCGGAGCCGAGGGTCTCTCTAATTACCCCGACGAGCAATACTTCACGCCCGGGCAGCAAGGCAAGAGATAACCTAACCTTCTTGGCATCTAGCATCCTATGTTTTGATAAACTTATTTTATCCACCATAATATTGCATGCGGTTCAAATGTCCTTTCGGTAAATATTAGACTGTCCTATTAATGCATGATCTTCCCGAGCCAATCACATGTATCCCTACCTATGAAACCTAAGGTTTGAAGTGTTGGCCGAGATACAAATAGAATTGTGGTATTCATATGCTTAGCCATGCTTAGCAATGCTTAGTTGAGATAAATGCTTTATGTCCGTTATTTAATTCCATATTTATTGATGACGATGGAATGATTCGGGCATGGTGGATGAATGTAATGCTTAATTAAATTGTTAAAGGCATGGATGAGTTGCCCTCGGGGAGGGTGGTTTGCCTCATTCTTGCCGCCTAGGCTGAGAGTGCTTTTAGCTAGAACCAAGAAAACGAGCGTGCTTCCGGAGGTGGGGGCATATGGAACCCCCTTTGACCGAATAAGTTGTGAGGGGCTTGTCAAGGGTCCTCTAGTTCGAGTTTTCCATTTGCGCGTGAGTTGTGTGGGTGGAAAAAGGAACGAGGATGGTGGTGTTTAGGAATGTGGCCGCGGGGCAGGGCGCTGAGAGCGCTGATCCTGTCCTTCCGCACACTGATGGTCCTTGAGTAAGCCTCATGCAATGTAAAGGTCTAACCGCGCCCGTTCGCCGGCCTTCCCCGGAAGAGGGCCAACTAGGTGAGCCGGACGGTACCGATGGGTAAATTAGTACACCCCTGCAGGGTTTAATCTTTTCGAAAAGCCGTGTCCACGGTTATGGACAAACTCTTGGGAAAGGCGGATCAGCTCATAGATAACTTTTAACCTAATTGATATGGCAGCTAAAGGTTGCATTAATCAACTTGAGGTAAAGGTTCATTTCCTCGAGGGGGATTCGAGGGAGTGCCTTTGTGTGAGAGGAGTGGTGATGGTTGCAAGTAGGTTCGCCGAGAACCGAAGATGATAATGTTACTCTCTTACCCCTTTTATGAAAAATATTCTGAATAGACGATGCCTTGTGTCTTTTACCTCTTTTCTTGAAAACTGGCTTTATGCAAATTAACTACATATAAAGCTTTAGAGCCTCCGTCAGTCATTGGGCCTATATCGCCCTACTAAACTTGCGAGTACATCGTACTCAGTCTCTCTTTGCTGCCTTTATGTATTTGTATTTCAGAGGATGACGACACCGAGCGACTAGGTGGTTTCTTCGTTGACGTCGACTACTAGTCTGGGGTTCCCAGGTGGCAGCTTGGGACCGTGGAACAAGCTGGCTTGGGTGATGTTTATCTGTAGGCCTCTTAGGCCATAATTTGCTTCTTGTTGTATTAGACAACGCTACTTCGCTTCCGCTTGTTGAATTGTTGGATCTGTGATCCTTTTGTTGTGTAATTTGTATTCTTCTCGTTATATGAGTTGCGATATAAATGTTTTGTGTCGTAGAGTCATGCTTTGTGCCAGTTCTGTTCCACAAGTCTCGATCTTTGTTTTATACATTGATGGCTGTGTCGAATTCATAGCCTCTTTGTATAATTCCGGGGTCGGGGCGTTACAAGGAGTCGCCGCCCGAATCGGCGACAGCGTGGCCTCCTCGGCCACCACCGCCTCCGCGCGGTGCTCGACCGCGGGAGGAACAACTGCCTGCTGCGGCTTGCCAGCCGCAGGCGTCTCCGCGACGACGCTGGTGGTCTCTCCAGCCTTGCAGAGCCGCCGCCTCTTTGGCTCCGCAGGCTGCCTGAAAGGGAGCCAAGTTGGAGATCCATCAAGGGGGTTTTCTCGGAAACAAAATGTTGAGGAAAAAAGAAAAATCAAAGGCTTACTCGCCGTCATCACCCACACCCTTTTCCTCGCCTTGGGTGGCTGGGTGTTGCTTGCTCCGGCCTCCTCCCGAGCCGCTCCTGTCTCCGCGCGAGGGGTGTCTCTCGCGGTTGCGGCCCTCCTGTCGTGGACGGCCTTGGAGCGGGGTTCGCAGCGCCCTCTCCCGCCGCCGCTCGTCTCCTCCTCCCCTTCGGCGCGCTGGGAGCGGACGACGCGGAAGGCATCCTCCTCATCGCCGGAGGAGAGCACCTGGAGGTCCACCTCAGCGTGAACGCTCCTTGAGGAGCCGATGTCCTCACCAACGGGGTTAGTGCCCCTCGAAGCCTCGTCCTCGCCAAAGGGGTCCTCGCTTCTCGAGGCCTCCTCCTCGGCGGACTCCTCAGCCTCCTCAGGCTCCGGAGGCTCGTCCATGTACTCCGGCTCCGCCGCCCACGAGTTAGGGCAAGGCCCGCAGTGCCCCGCGGGCACAATTCCCCACTCGTCGAACGTGGGCATGCACGCGCGCTGCTCCGCGATGCTTTCCTCGGCGAAGCAGATGAGCGGTTTGGCCGCTTCCTTGGTGGCGGACGGGATCTCCGACGTCGAGAAAAGAACGCCCATGATCTGGCGTAGTACCTCAGGCGCGAAGCCATCCCTGCTTAGCCGCATTGCGTCCCCCTTGCCGTCGTATCGCCACACCGGCTCGGCGTGCAGTTGGAGGGGGGCGATGCGGCGCCTGGTGAAATCTTTCGCCACCATCTGGCCGGTGACCCCTGCCTCGCGGATGCGTCGGATATACTCGTACACCGCGTCAAGCCTCGAGCCCCTGAAGTCCGCGCTCGCCCAGCGCGCCCACTTCCTCGGGGGCCCCTCAGGCACCTCCAGGAGAGGGTGTGTGGCCTTGGCGTCGACGAAGAGCCACTTCTCGCGGAACTTATCCACCTTCTTCGTCACCTTGGTGATGGCGTCCTCACCGCACCAGGCGATGGGGATGTAGTTCTCGCTCCTGGTGTCGGCGATGCGGAAGGAGACGCACCTGAGCCGCTCGCCCTGGGCGGTGTTCCGAAGAGAGTAGAAGCTGCGGAAGAGCGCCACCGAGGGGCGGATGCCGATGTAGGCCTCGCAGAAGTGGGCGAAGATGGCGAGGATGAGAATGGAGTTGGGATGAAGGTGGAGCAGTTGGATCTGGTACACCTCCAAGATCGCCAGGAGGAAGTCGGAGAACGGTGGCACCAGGCCGGCGTAGAGAGTATGGAGGAAGATGGGGTAGAACGCCTCGGTGAGCCTGCTGCCAGCCGGCCTCATTTCGGTGGCGCCGTGCTCGTTGGTTTTCGCCGCCGCCAGGTGGCGCACCGTCGCTATCATCGCCGCGGTGACACGCATCCGCGGCAGTGCTCCCTCGAGAGCAGCGGCGCGCGCCATCGCCGCAGACGTGCCCGCCTGCGCCGTGGCCTTGCCCTTCGGGTCGGTGGCTGCTTTCTTGGGCGCCATTGGTCGCCGGAGAAGAAGACGAGGACTCTGGAGTTGGAGCGCTCTGGAGAGATTGGAGGCGTGGGGAGAAGTGTGCGGAGGAGTTATGGGAGAAGTGATGGGCGCCGACCGCGTGCCCAGGCTTTATTGACCGGCTCCCGAGTCGTGGCGGGCCCCGCCACGTCGCCCGTTGGAGCCGAGGAGGTCGTGGCCGCGGGTGCAACCGCAGTGCTCCACGTGTCGCGGCCCTGTCAGGCATCTTTGGCCCCTCGACGCTTCGCCTTCGTCCATGGGCCTCGGCGTGCCCGTCGCGGGCCCGGGGGCTACTGTCGGCACAGTGGAAACCAGGATACCACGGGCCGGCCTGCCAGGGCCCACAAGATTCTTCGGACGATTTTCTCTAAGGGCCAGGCTCTCCAGCCTGGCGAGCCTCGCGAGGGTTCTTTCCTCGCGAGGGGTCTTCCCCTCCTCGCCGAAGGTTTCTTCCCTTGGCGAGGGATCGCTCCTCGACAAGGTGTCTCCGACACCACCCGCAGCTCCGCTAAGGACCCAGCCGGAGGGCTCGGCGAGGCTTTTCGCCTCGCGAAGCTCCTTCCTCGTGAAGCCATCTCTGCCCCCGCGGTAGAGCGCACATGGGCTCTGCGCCATGTGCAGAGTGACGCGCGTGCCTACGCGCGATGACGACGACGCCGCAGTTGCCGTTTCCATGTATAAAGCAGTCAACAAAGCGGAGCCAAGCAAAGCAAACAACGAGTATTGCCCCTTTGGTGATAAGGGAACCGTCTGCAGCTACGCTCCAAGGACGACGTCACCGTGGGTCACCTCCCACCTCGGCAAGCGCCAGCCCACCGTCCAGCTGGTCGGTGCCCCTTTTCAGCTTTGGTGACGCCGTTCCCCTGCCGTGGACCGCGTCCACGAGCTTTACCTTTATGGTGGACCTCACCTTTATCGTGCACCGCGCCTCCTCCATCGTCGCCGTGTGGTAACCCTTCCCGCCCAAATGTTTGGGCAGAAGAGGTCCAGGACGCCTATAAAAGGAGGGGGAGCACGCCCAAGCAAAGGGTTGGATCTTCGGTGAGTACGGTTCCAAGATTCCTGAGCCTAAACCCTAGATCTGAAGACTAGCAAGTAGCCATTGTTAGCCACCCCGAGCTCGACAAGCTCTTCTTGTACTGTGAACTCTCCAAGCAGTGCAATACACCGAAGCAGGACGTAGGGGTTTTACCTCCTCAAGAGGGCCCTGAACCTGGGTAAGACCGAGTGTTCTCTTTCTGCAGTGCTGTCCCGCAGCGAGTCCGACGAGCACCGTCGCCGGAGCATGTTGAGGGTTGTTTGATTCCGTGTTCAGCCCCTTACTCGATCCTTCTCGAGACACCCCCAGTTCCTGGGACAGTTCTCCGACAAGTCTTGATGCGCCTTGTGGCGGCCCACACTTTAGTCGATCGTGGCACCCCCGGGGTGCGGGGTGTTGACAGTAGCCCCCGGGCGTGGCCTGGCAGCGATGGCTCCTTGGCTGCCGAGCTACGCCCTATCGGCACCCGCCAAGGACAGCGCTCCTTGCTCAGAATAAATCCGATGCAAGCCAAGCGACTTAGTTTATCATCATTTCGAACCCGATCCTTTCTTGTGTGGCCACATATCCATCTCAAAATTTGCATCTCTATTGCACCTAGTTGTTGGATATGTCACCTCTTGATTGGCCAATATTTTACACCATACAACATCGCAGGCCGGATCGTCGTCCTATAGAACCTGTCTTTTAGTTTTTGTGGCACTCTAGGATGCCAGAAGCTTGGCGCCACTTCATCCAACCATCCTTGATTCGATAGCTCACATCTTTATCGATATCACCATCCTTCTGCAACATAAACCCCAAATATCGGAAGATGTCTTTCTTAGGTATCACCTGCCCATCAAGGCTAACCTCTTCTTCCTCGTGCCTGCTAGTAGTACTAAAACTACACCTCATGTACTCAATTTTAGTTCTACTAAGCCTAAAGTCTTTCGATTCCAGAGTCCGCCTCCACAACTCTAACTTTCTATTAACACCCGCCCAACTATCATCGACCAGCACCACATCATCCGCAAAGAACACACACCATGGGATATCTCCTTGTATTGACCTCATCCATCACCAGAGCTAAAAAATCATTTTAAAAAAAATCTAAGAACAAGTGTGAGTGTTCACAAGAGATGTGTCTACAAACTTCAAAATTTTCAGGTCAAAAGTCAAACTGAGTATTGAGAAACAAAAAAGACAAATCTAGCATGAATAGCTTATTTCGAATTTTGATCTGATTTTTTTTAATGTTGTAGACACATATCTTTTGAACACTCGCATTTTTTCCTATAGTTCTTTTAAACATAACAAAATGTTTTTTCTAATGGTAGCATGGGAAAGTTGACGCCGCCCCATTGTGCTTGCCCTTAATATGAGATGGACCTATATGACACACTAAAGTTTTGAAATGTGTATCACTTATATGGCACAATAAAGTTTTCAAATGTGTATCTATATGAGTGAATTTGATAAAGGGGAGCAAGTCCTCTCGAGCTCTGTTGGGCTTTACTGACAGATTCTCGTAAGTACCTGTAGTTTTTGGGGGAAATTTCTGAATGGAATGGTCCTTAGGATTACATCTTAACTTGTAAACTAGTACTCCCTCCGATCCCATAAACGTCGGAAGTTGTAAAACAATTTTCTCCTGTTCAGTTCACTCCCCACGTCACTTATAACGGATCAGAGGGAGTATAATACTCCTCTAGACTCTGCTAGGACACTCACCAGACTCCGACCCTCCAATAGAGTACGGTACTACACTCTTTTATTTAAGTAAGAACCAACTTTGGTTGGCACTTTAGCATCAGGTCTCCCAAATTTTCCAGTACAACAACGATCACTCTCTCAAGATAACGTTCTACTAGTCCTCATCAATCATGGACGAAGCAATGAGTGTGGACAGTGTACACCAAGATCTACTTCCTATTCAGATTTTAGGCATATATCCGTTCGTTCAGCTCTCCTAACACCGCTCTCTACCTACAGTCGGCAGGCTTAAAGTCGCACTCTAGCTGAAAAAAATGTGGATCCCGGTCACCTGCCGAAAACTGTACCTGCGGATATGGTCACAGGATCACACCATATAGTTCCTTTCCTTCGCTGCTGCGACTCCCTGATCATCGTTCGTCGTAGCGCGGTTGCCTCTGGGCCACTTGGCAAAGCTCTCTACCTGATCAACAGTGACACGGCGTTCACTTTGGAGAACTTGTGCTAGCTCCTAGATAGAGAAGGATCATGGGATCTTTGCAACTGCTTCCAATGGACCACCCTGCACATGCATTGGTCACCTGTCCAAGATGGCCAATGTTCATCATCATGTAGCATGACTGTTTGAGTAGCTGGGCCTGAATTTGGTAGCATCCAAACACAGGCCTGCTTTATCATGCGACTCGGCAAAGACATGTTTCCATCATATAGGCGAACATCATATTTTTCATCAGGTAGCAATGCCGACATCAGATATATACAAGTATATCAAAGCACTAGTAAACTACTCAAGTTCACTACAGCGTCGATGACACCCACACAATGCAAGAGCACATAAGCTCAAATAATATAGTAACGGCAACATCTTCATGACACTCGGTTATTTTTTGGTTTTGCTGGAAGGTCCGTTGCATTAGGCCCTGGACAACAGCTTCTCCAAGATCATGTTCACTGAAGATTGAGGTACCTTCTCCTGGAACAAGAAACCAAAATGTGACACCGTTATTCGTTGGAATAAACGAAAAGGGGGTGAACAAAATGTACACTACTCTGAAAGTGATTTATTCATCATAAAGGCAAACAACTTTAAGGTGGTGGGGTCTGCAATGATTTGCCTTGCAACCTTTAGGAAAATATACATGGTTCTGCAAGGAGTAACAGGCAGGGGGCCTTCCTCACTTGGGAGTGGAATGCAAAGGACAGTTACTGAAAAGAAACACCTTCACTGGTGCCCTTATCCTGCCTATGTCTCTCACAAGCACACTGATTTTAGTGCTGATTTTTTGGACCCACGCTGCACAGGAGCAGCATAAACATACTAATGCCAAAGAATTTTTAGACCAGTAAATACTAGATTGGCCTGCTTCACCGCCCAGTGGGGAATGGACTGATCTGTTCTGCTACAAGTAATTACTTGATCAGGTCATATTTAGAGATTAATAACAATCTATGAGCGCCGGTGTATATGGTCAGAAAAAAAGCAATCAGCAGAGCTAGGCAAAGTCTGTACTTGAGAAGAATGCAATTAGTCACAATTCCAGCTAAATCTAAGAACAATGGACTCGACTTGCAGTTGAAATAAAACATGATACAGATGATAAAGGCACATCCAGACACTGAAACATGAGCCCAGAGAAGAAGACAGGAAGAACAAGCTATAAAAGGCATGCCCCAAACTAGAGGGAAAAGATAATCTAGGTGTAGAAATTATGAAATCATGAAATGACCAAAAGCTTCAAAATCAAGTGACGACATTCAGAACAAACAACACTGTTCTTGAACATACACCCAAGATTAGTTTTGCATAGCAGCACGAGCATATGAAGAGGATGAGCAATGAGATTAAATTATGCACCTGTGGACAATCGTTGAGAGAGTAAGGGGCTTCTTAATTACCTGTGGTCCTCATTGGCACCACCCCAAGGGTTGCTGTTGCTACTGCTAGCAGCGGAGATGCTATAGTGAGATCCTTGACGTTCTTCTGCATGCTCAATGTGCTGTAGGTCCTTCAGCAGCTCCTCATAGTGCCTCTTCACTTCCTCAACAGACTTCCCATCACCGACTGCTCGTGCCACATTCTGCCAGCGGTCTGGCGTGTCCTTGTCATATGTCGCCAGTGCCCTCTCAAAGACCTTGTTCTGTTTTACTGTCCAATCTGAACTCATTCTCTCTCTGTTTTTCCTTCCCTTTTACTGTTTCCCCAGCAAGGAGAAACGTTTCAAGAAATGCCAGGGATTAGTAATGGCTACTACTTATGTCTGGTCATGTTCTGCGGAAGAAAGAGTGAGCCAGATGTGCTATTTATATAGAGGGGGAAGCCAACAATAGCCAGTATTGAGTGGGGGTGGTTTGTGATAGCTATAGGCAATGGGTGACAAGCCTATATATGAGGGAGCCACGAGAGATTTCATCGACTTGCCACTTCTCTAATCTGGCCTCTATTAAATTTGTAGGCAGGAATTACGATCACTCAAATTTTGTGGGATACTAGGCCCTTTTCATATTATTTCGTCCCAGGATCTTAATACACAATTTATTCTTGTTTTTTGTTGTTGAAACCATGCTTTATGGGTGTATTTGGTACTTACCATAACCTTTCCTCGAACACATCAAATGTGTGTCGTTTGTATTAGAAGGAGCATGCTGAGAAGGCGCAATAACTTACAATAACGGAAAAAACAAAACATAACAAAATACAAAGCAACCTAGCCTAACAAAACCCAAAAAACGAATCAAGCAAACAGCAAGCCCACACAGTGCTAAAAAGAAGCACGCTAGTCAGCGAGAAGAGGGCTCAGCGCAGGCAAAGATAGTGGTCAGGAGGCCTAGAGTGTGTATAAGCCATAAATGTCATACCTAAAATACTATTACAATGCACAAGTGGTAAGATAATCCGTACGAGGCCATTTGTGCTGTGCTTTCTAGCCACCAGGATAGCAGTGTGCAACATCCTTGTCCATATTATCATCTTGCAGAATGTTTTGCCTAAAGGTGCTGTCCAATACCAATTTGCAGTCAATTGATTGACTGTACAAACTACGTACAATTTGCACCATCACTTATACCAACGGTTTTGAATAGCAGAGGAATTTTTGAACAGAAGTCTTGAATACAGCAAGGACAACGCAAAGCTAGCGACAATCAGTTTGTGTTGACAGCCTCCCCTCTGAAATAAAGATCTTCAAATATGTATCTAAGCATGCATGTTTAATAGCATACCCATTTGGTAGTATTAGAACGTTTACACTATAAACAGATGCTCGACCCTTGGGGGAAGAAACTCAAAGTCATTGCTTTTTAGGTCAATGGAAGCCCCTGGACGCTAGCTCCACCCGTTATGGCGGGGCAATTACGGCCTAATATGCGCGGGGAACAAACATAAAGAGGTTTTTTTTGGCGAGAACCAGGGCTAGGCCACTAGGTCTCAAGCCCTGGTTGGCAGCCCCACCCCTGTAGGTCTTACCACCACACATTCTGACACTCGAAAGGACAAGACGATTGCAGATTCTCTTGGGCAAGCCATATGTGGTGGGCTAATCACTATTAAATTCATTTATGGTTTCTACATCTTCATTAGAGTTCTTTAATGGGGATGCCATGCAAGTTGGTATGAATTAATACACAGCAATATATTTTCCATCTGGTCTGTCTGTAATAGAGGGAAAGGAGCCATTAGAGGGTCAAAAGGATAGGAGCACTTAACTCTTCCTTGATATTTCTACTCGACTAATCTATGGTATATGGATTCAGATGGATAGAGAAGAATGACATGCAAATCTGGTGTCTTTTTCAACTACGATATGTAGTCAAACAAATCTAACAAAAAAACAAATCCCTCCCTAGTACCTGTCCACTTTGAGCATGATGACAGAACTGGATATATTATACAGTCCTCTCAGATAATATCATAGCAAATTCTTTATGCTCCCTGTAAAGCTAAACCTATGCCACGGTTAAAAAATTAAATAATCTAGTAGATACTGTGGGAAATTAGTAAATCCATTAAGTACGTTAATATCATGTCAATATTCTCCTAATAGAAAATGTGACAGACTTTACAGAAACTTGCCATCAAAATTTGAACTTAATAGTTGCTTCTGATAAAAGAAATCAAGATCATGCAGGAGCTCTGCATGTATGTATACTAAGAACAATAGTATGCTTCTGATGAATTTAAACAATGCCAAGTAATTTTCAGTTTAGTTCATAACAAGTATGAATATAAATCCCAAGGACAGACCCAAGTGCACAGAGGCTCCCACACAAGGTGGGGTTTGGGGAGGGATTATAGGAACCTAGTCTTACCCCTGCAAAGTGCAGTGCAGGGAGGCTGGTTCGAACCCAGGACCTCTTGGCACAAGTGGGGAGGACCTCACCACTGCACCAAGGCCTGCCCTCTATGAATATAAATCCCTCGTAAAAAAAGTCTGAATATAAATCTTCATGCAGAAAAGCGAGCTATGCCCAATCAAATATGATTCGAGTTTTAACCGACAAGATACGTAAAACAAAGCATATCCCTAACCTACTTTATAAGAAATAAGAAGCAAATGGAAGTAAATGAAAATATTTCTAATGCAACAGCTTGCCAACATTTGGAATAAAGCACATACACCACTTATAAAGAGGTATAGACGATTCTTCTGTCTTATCTCTGAACTTATTAACAAATTTGCATAAGAACTTGATTATTCTGTGGTTGTAGTTTTGTAGAAAAATACAGTTATGTTACCTAGCAGTCTTGACCTTCATTATATTTAATGAAATAACATTCTCAAACAAGCTTGTATCAGAAAAGTGAAGTGCACAAGATGCTTCTAGCTTTAAGCTTTCCTCAAGTTGCTACATTAATCTTTGCCAAGTAGAAAGCTCCTGTAGTGTTGGACATACAAAGTCAGAACATAGCCTGTCAACCAGCCACTTACTACTGAACTTAAGCAAATAATACAGAGAGATAGTAGGAATAAAATAAAGGAGCAGCAATTTTGTATTAAAATGATAAATACTAACTGCTTACTATATATTCATTGGTCGAAGCATTGTTCTACTATTGTCTTCTTATGTCTTCTATTTGGCTATTTACTAAAACAGTATAGCAGGTAGATGCCACAAGCCTCAAAAGGCACTTTTACATTCAGAAAACTATTTGCCAGAAATTTGTACATTTGTCTCATCTTGGTCCTCAGTACTTGTTTCAGTTAAGAGCATAGTATAAACTATAAAATACATTAATCTTGGCAGTATCTACACACCTGACTTGGCAGAAAATGGTAGCTTTTAATAAGAGAGATTTGTGAGGAAGGAAAGGTCATCTAGTTCAAAAATGGATTATTCCATGAAGGTACGGAACACCACTGCTCTGTTGCGTAAGTCACATCAGCAAACAATCAAGGTGTTTGCGCATGTGCAGATCTCTAATGTGATTTAGTTCAAGTTCTCATCAACCTAGGACCTGGACAGATAGATTCGAGATGATGGAAATGGCCCCCACTAGGCTAGTAGCTAAGATTCAACCCAAGTGGGATACACATCTCTACCATCTCTTCTCACAAATTCAAATTTGGTATTCAAAAATTGAACCAAAATCTCACTTTGAGCTTTATAATGTCACACCCTCACCTGTATTCCTGGACACACTGGATAGTCTCTTTTCAGTCGTCAAAGGAAGGTGTTGCTTTCCCTTTCTATGAAAGGTGGAGAGAAGCATGACCTTCTTTGAATCTATATCTCAATGGAACCTATGTTGAGTGTTGACCGACAAATTAACAATGCACTACACCTGTCGGCCAGCCCGGACATGTAATGGACGGAGAAAAAAAACAGTTAACAGTTTATGCTTGACCGCACCAAATTCCACAATGACATGAATGGAGGCGTTACATCGCAGCAATGATTACATATCAAAATAGAGGTCCAAACTATGCTATTTTTAGATCAAACCATAATATACTCTTAGGAATGCTGGGAAAGGATGTATGGAAAGATCAGTTAGATAGAATAGTACTCCCTCTGCTGGAAATATAGGATGATATTTTACCGTCCAGAATTTATCTTCCACCAACAGTTAATCCAGCAATATATGGGGGGATTTGACAAATTGCCACACTTTATTTTGTAATTTGATTATTTTTCACAGCCTGTGTCACTGACATGTGGTGGTCAATGTGGCAAATGATCAAATATTTCCAATATGCGTGGGTTGTCTTACACAAAACTTGTACCATTGGATTCATCATATTCATTTTTTTTGCAAATATGAGCAAAGTTTTGTATGAGAAAACGGATGGTAAAAGATTAATTTGGAGGCTCCAACAGAGGAGTATAAGCTGATTTCCTAATCTTCTGACGCTCATCAAATAATACAATCAATGATTTCTCTACAAACAAACATGGAATTTTGTGATGGTGATGTCATAAGAACAAAACAATCATCAAATATAGCATCTGAAAGATTGGATTCTAAAACATGGTTGTCTACTTGTTAAAAAGTAGGGAACCTCACAGGAAAGGTACCCGATAATGGATGTGTGGCCTAGGAGGTAAAGGATGATTCCTTGATAAGATGTGATAAAAGGCACTCTGACAAGAGGTCAGGAAGAGGAGATGAAGTAAAAAAGAATAGAATAAGATCTAGCTCACCTGAAAGCTATAATGTTCCATCTGCATATAGCCATGTGGGACATGTGGCCCGACCTTTTGTAGACACACAATTAGCACATAGGTTGGTAACAATGGCAGAATTAAGCAATGGACAGTCATGGCCCAAGAACATTAATTTGTCTGTTTGGGAATCAATTTGGATAATATTACTGTTTTGCTGACATGAATGTTTCAAATTCCAAAGTTCAGACACTAACTGAATTTGGGATTCTAGAAAAAGAAAGGTGATTGAACCTGCAATTATATGGATAGCACGTTACAACTTTATGCTAATCCTAAGATCGCAATTACTGAAATGAACGTAAAAACACTGATGACATATTGACATATGCCATTATCATGGGTACAATAATACTCCATAAACAATTCTAAGATACCACAGTCATGTGGTTTCCTAAGTCCTGACTCTAGAAAATGAACACTGGATGCAACCTAACGCGCGCTCTAAAATGTAACACTGCTGAAATCCATTGGACAGTCTCGCTCCATCTATTTCCACAGTCTCTGCACTGGCACAAACGCACAACTGGCTCGCCCGCACAGCCACCCGATGCATAAAACCTATAGCGAACTGTGAAAGCCATACGAAACCATCGTACTAGCATTGTTGTGCGCCGAGTTCGTTTCATGCGGCATTCTAGGGGTTTATGCGATAACTCCACCTCACAGATCGCAAGAGGAGTACCTCTGGTGAACATATCCCCTCACAGGCGTAGAAACAAACACCTGGCGTGCGTGCGTGCGTCGGAGGTGTCGTCACCGGCTCGCGTTTAGCTCGAACGGCCGAAGAAATCCAAGGAGAATGCGAGGACGCCTCGCGCCTCTGGATCGGCGCCGCCGCGCCGGGTTGCCCGGCCGTCGGGGCGCGCGCGCTGCATTCGAGGAGAGACGGCGGCGTGGGTGCTCAGGCCGCAGAGGTGGTGGGGGACGAACCAACGGAGAGGCGTCGAGTCGAGTCGAGCCGGTTTCGCTTCGCATCGGTCGATCGGCGGGGATGATACATTCGGCCCAACTGGACGCACGGCGGTGTTCAAACCCGCAAACGGGCCGCAGCCCTGCGCATTTTTCGGGCCGCGTGTTTCGTCTAATAGCCCAAGAGTACTTCCGTTCGCACAGGCACTTGGCCGCAATTCCTATATATCGCCCGTTGGCGGCGATTCCTATTTCACGCGTAACGCGTGTGTTACCAGCGTCCGCGTACCCTTCGACGCTGTTTGGGCCAGGCCCATTTATTCTCGTGAGTCGCTACCAGTTACCGGTTCTTTGTGTGCCCTTTTTGGTTTCATTTTTTCGTTTCCCCTTTATTTATTTTTTTGTTTTTTTTCCTGTTTCTCATTTTCTATGATTTTGCTTCTTTCTTTTTTCTGGTTTCATTTTCCCTGTTTATTTTTACTTTCTTATTGTTTGAAAAAATCATTCAAAACACAAATATTCAGATAAATATTCACCGATTTTCAAAAAATATTCACGGGTTTGAAAAAATAACATAAATGTATATATTGAAAATCGTTCAAATATTATAATTGTTTTGTAAAACCGTTCATATCAGATAATGTTTTAATAAAAAACTGTTCAAATGAGATAAATGTTCTTATTGAATATTTTTAAATAATATAAATGTTCTTATTTTCTGAAATCCGTCCAAATGAGATAAATCCCTTCACCGCGTTTTCCAAATCGTTTAAACCCAAATTCAGCTCACCTTGTTTTTCAAACCCATTCAAACCCATATTCCGTTCACCGGTGTATTCAAATCGTTCAAACCCAGCTTTCGTTCATCGGGTTTTCAAATCATTCAAACCTAGATTCCCTTCACCAGGTTTTCCAAATAGTTCAAATCCAGATTCCGTTCAGCAGGTTTTTAAATTGATCAAACCCAGATTCCGTTCACTGGGTTTTAAATCGTTCAAACCTAGATTCCGTTCATCGAGTTTTTCAAATCATCCAACCCCATAATTCGTTCACCTAGTTTTTTCAAATCGCTCAAACCCAGATTCCGTTCACCGGGGTTTCCAAATCTGTTCAAACCCAGACATCGTTCACCGTGCTTTCCAACTTGTTCAAAACAAGATCCGGTTCACCTAGTTTTTCTAAATCGTTCAAACCCAGATTATGTTCACTGGTTTTTTTCAAATCGTTCAAACCCAGATTTTGTTCACTGGCTTTTCGAAATCTGTTCAAACCCCAGACCCCGTTCACCGTGCTTTCCAAATTGTTCAAAATCAGATCCCGTCCTTCTAGTTTTTCTAAATCGTTCAAACCCAGATTCTGTTCACCGGGTTTTCCAAATCGTTCAAACCCAGATTCCCATTCACTGGGCTTTTCAAATCCGTTCAAACCCAGATTCCGTTCACTGGGGTTTTCTAATCGTTCAAACCCAGATTTCGTTCATCGCGGTTGACTGAGAAGATGAATTGAAGTTTTAAACAATTCAAGGAAAGAACAATTCAAGTTTAAGAGGATTTTGAGTACTGTTTGACGTTCCTTTTGTTTTTCTCTGTGTAAAAATTCTTTGTAGTTCATGTAATTATAGAGTTAAATTTGGTACGTGCTAATGACAAAGGGATACATGCGTTCACTGGATCATCCTAAAATTTCCCAGCTTATCTCAAAATCTATCAGATTGTTAGTTCATAATATCCCATTTTTCCTTAAAAAAATCAAGCAGTTTCGTTGGTACAATGCATGTTTTCATTTTGAGAAGAACCGCATCACTCTGAAACTACATAGATAGCTATAGAGTCGAACGCGACAAGAAATTGTAAAACGCGTTCGAGCTGGACAACGACACGGCGGCAGCGGCGCGGGACGGCGGCGGTGCAGTGACCATGGCGGAGCTAACCGCGGAGAGCGGCGGCGCCACACGTAGGAGAAGACATGTACCCTGAGCGGAGTGTAAACACGTTCAAACCTACAGTACAAGATCTGCCTCGTATATGACCACTGAAATGGAAAATTTACAACTTGAAATCTGTGTGAAACGTTGAGATTAACCTCCTCGTCAAAGGATATTTCAAAGGGTCAACCAAGTGCGACGAATTTGAAAAAATTCAGCTAAAAAACTTTTAAACATCGATTCGAAATTGAGAAGTTACAATCGACGAAACTCGAAACCGAGTACAGGAATGGAACCTACCCGTGGACGCGCATACTTTTCGTGTATATTTTATTTAAACCTAAATATATTTGTGTAGATTACAGATGGCCGATTTATCGTGCGGGTTAGAAATTCTGAACCGGCCTGGCAACCAAATCTCACTCTGGTTGATGTGTCAAAATAAGAAATTTCGGAAACATACTGACGGGAAACAGTCGAACCATACAGTTTCCGCGCCTCGAGGATCAAATTGGGCTGAGCCAAATAACATGATCGGTACGCGGACAGGATATTCCTACCGCGTAACGCGCGATATAGAGGCTCCCCCGGTTGGCGACGGCTCTGCGTCGCGTCGCCTAAAGGGCTCCCGCTGATGGGCCGGCCCATTTGATGGGATTTTCCTACTTTTTCGTTCTCTTTTTTTTCTTTTTCTGTTTTCTTTTTTTGTTTTTTTCTGCTTGTTTCATTTTTCTTTTTGTCACTTTTTTTATGATTTTAAAAATATTCAGCTTTGAAAATTTTCTCAAATTTTAAAAATATTCAAATTTGAAAAAAGTTTACTTTTGAAAAATGTTTAATTTGAAATTTGTTTAAAATGAAAAAATGTTCAGATTTGAAAATTGTTCAAGCTTAAAAAATGTACGGATTTGAAAATTGTTCATGCTTAAAAATGTTCAGACTTGAAAATTGTTCAGTTTTTAAAAAAATCAAAATTGAAATTTGTTCAAATTTTAAAATTTTCACGTTTTAAAAACTTTTAGATTTTAAAAAATATTTTAGATTTAAAAACTGTTCAGTTTTGAAAAAATTCAAGCATTAAAATAGATTTCAGATTTGAAAAATGTTCAGTTTTGAATTTGTTTAGATTTAAAATTATTCAAATTTAAATAAAAAGTGGAAAATAATTGTGTTTTTCGGTTGGGCCGCTCCGAAAGCGGCCCATGAAGCCGCCGCTTCAGGCGACCTTGGTGGGAGTCGTCGCCTGAAGGTGACATATAGGAGCGCTCGCACTTGGCACTTGGCAGTTCCTCTCTCTCAAAATTCTCAAAAACAAAAAAGTTCATCTCTCCCAAGAAAAAAAAACAGAAGGGACTTGGAGATTGGGAGAAGATCACTCATGATGAGCCGGCTTATGATCCTGGCCAGTCGGCTCAAGCTATTTTAGCATTGGCTCTAAATTACAAAATGGCAAAATCTGCAAAAGCGACGGCGATTGATAGGCATGGCTGGAAGAAACCTCCGGACGATCATTGTTAATGTTGAGAATATAGGCAAATTTCCGATTAAATTAATCCAATGATAAATCATGAATATGACGTAAACAGTGCTAATGACATACTGAAACTTGATGGTATAAGCATATACTAGACATATAGTAGAAACATCTACGCAAATCACTAGTACTGCAAACATGGAAATAAACAGGAGAGGGATAAACATGTTATACCCTCCAGTAGGCCAGTTGGCCGCAGCAGTAGCGGAGGCAGTGGCCTCGTCGGCGATCCTCTTGTCAGCAGCAGCCTTCTCGGCAGCGAGTTTGTCGGCGTCGGTGCTCATGGTGATGAAGTAGGCGACGCGGACGAAGACGACGTAGTGGAAGTAGACGAAGAAAGGCGAGCAGTCGCGTAGAAGACGCTCCCCAAAAACCTAATCGCCCCTCTCCCGTACAGGATCTGGAGAGGCGGGGTTTCGGAGGCCTGCTCTCCCGTCGGCCGTGTACGCGGTGGACGGGATGGGATCAGTGATGGCAGCGGCAATGAGAGGAACGACAGTGGGCGTACGTGGAGCAGATGCGATCTGTGTCTGCTTCTGGAGAGGAGCGACCTCTCATATATAGGCAGACACGCAGGCAGAAAACCAATGGAAACGCACGCAATTAAGGGAGAATTAAGAGACTGAAAACGGCCGTACTTAAGAGCCTGGAAACGGCCGCACTTAAGACAAACGTTTCAACTCACACTTATTCTCCATTAACGACAGGCGAAACGTTACATTTTTCCTGCGTGATAAAAATATATGATCGGCTCGGCGAGATTCCCGCAACCCGCGGCGCGTCGTGACGTGTCGTGACGAGGCGTGGCGAGGCGGGCGGCGGAGGAGGAGCGCGCGTGTGGAACGCCTCCTTTCTCTTCACACCCAACACCTCATACATAGTGGGGAAGAGCTCACCTTATAAATTGGTGTACATTTCTCCAAACTAGCCATGTGGGACTAAACTCCCACCACTTTCATGGCAGCATGGGCCTTTAGGGATTTTTCTGGAATTACTAGATGGGCCTAAAGCCCACCCTAAAATATTGAGTAATATTTCAGCAATCCCCCACCAGATCCCAAAGACCCATGATGTTATTCTCTGTTCCAAACACTGTTTTGATATACCAGTATTTTCAGTGAAGACCTGTTAAGGTTGAGCTCCACCTAGAGCGAATGGCTACACTCCTTCACAACTGACAATGGACTATGCCTTGAATTGTCAATTTGGCGTAAAGTAGTTTCACCAAACGTCTTACTAGTACTAGGCTGCCAAAGGCTGACCCCTCGGGTGGAGCATATTAGTCACACTCCTGGCCTATTCATGAACTTACTAGAGATCAACCCAATCTCATAGACTGTGACCAGCAGTCTAGCTCATATAGGTGTGTTCCTCCAAAGATCGCTCTGTAGGATAGCGTCTTGTTTATACAAAGACTTGGAACACATTAAGACAAACGTCAACCTGCCATACAGTTACCGAGAGTAGTGCATCTCCAACGGAGTGAGTTAGTAAAAAGTACTCTCCTTAGTTATCCACTAGCTTGTTTCCCCATGTCCTACTTCACGGGATCTCCGATCACATAGGTTGGGTTACTACCATGGCAACTCATGTGGGTTTCATCCCTATCTCCCTCGATACATTTTCTGTCACAACACGTGATAGCCCTTTAGTAAAGGGATCTGCCAGATTCTTAGCCGACCGGATATAATCCAGCGCTATTACTCCGGAGTTTTTCAAATGTCTGACAGCATTTAATCTCATTCTTATATGTTTATTGGACTGCATGTTGTCCTTTGAACTCTTGACTTTGGTAATCACTGTCTGATTGTCGCAGTTCATAAGGATAGCCGGAACCGACTTTTTAACTATAGGCAAGTCCATCAACAGATCTCGAAGCCATCCTGCTTCGACACCAGATGTGTCCAATGCTGTTAATTCTGCTTCCATTGTTGATCTCGTTAAGATCGTTTGCTTGCAAGACTTCCAGGAAACAGCACCACCTCCAAGGGTAAAAACATAACCCGTTGTGGCTTTCATCTCATCAGCATCAGAGATCCAATTTGCGTCACAATATCCTTCAAGCACTGACGGGCTTCCAGAATAGTGAAGTCCATAGTTCACAGTACCTTTTAGGTAGCGCATAATTCTTTCCACAGCATGCCAATGCACATCACCCGGATTGGATACAAACCGGCTCAGTTTGCACATAGCAAACATGATGTCAGGCCTTGTTGCGCTAGCTAGGTACATAAGTGAACCAATTACTTGAGAGTATCTCAGTTGGTCCTTAGCTGTGCCTTTAAATTTTCGAATTTGCACACTAGGGTCATATGGTGTTGGAGAAGTTTTGCAGTCCGAATATCCAAAACGACTCAAAATCTTCTCAACATAATGAGATTGCAACAGAGTAATCCCATCCTCATTATCTCTCAATAGCTTGATGTTCAAAATAACATCAGCCACACCAAGATCCTTCATCTCAAAGTTTTGAGATAGAAATGACTTAACCTCCTCAATGACTTTGAGGTTGGTTCCAAATATCAGTATGTCATCAACATACAGGCACATTATAACTCCTTCGCCCCCACCATGGCGATAGTACACGCACTTGTCAGCTTCATTAACAACAAAACCAGCAGAGGTTAAAGTTGTATTGAACTTCTCATGCCATTGCTTAGGTGCTTGTTTCAGGCCATATAGAGATTTCAATAACTTACACACCTTTCCTTCCTGACCATCTAATACAAAGCCATCTGGTTGTTGCATGTAGATTTCCTCGTCTAGCTCTCCGTTTAGGAAAGCCGTCTTAACATCCATCTGGTGGATGAGAAGACCATGTGAGGCCGCCAAAGAGAGTAGTACTCGTATGGTGGTTAGACTGGCCACAGGTGAATAAGTATCAAAGAAATCTTCCTCTTCTTTCTGGGAATAACCCTTGGCCACAAGCCTAGCCTTGTACTTTTCAATTGTACCATCAGGCCTCAGTTTCTTTTTGAACACCCACTTACATCCCAGTGGTTTACAACCATAGGGACGTTCAGTGATTTCCCATGTTCCGTTAGCCATGATGGAGTCCATCTCGCTACGGACCGCTTCTTTCCAGTAATCAGCATCCGGAGATGCATAAGCCTCTGAAATAGAAGTGGGAGTATCATCCACGAGGTACACAAGGAAATCATCACCAAAAGACTTTGCAGTCCTCTGTCTTTTTCCCCTACCAAGGATTTCCTCGTCATCCTCCTCAGGATTTTCCTCATGTGTTTGTTCATAATATTCCATTGGAATGGCAGGTTCAGGAGTCTCATCAGATTCCTGTCTAGAAGTGCTTGGCATATCTCTCATGGGAAAAATATCCTCAAAGAATGAAGCATCTTTAGACTCCATAATTATACCGACCTTCACGTCAGGTACTTCAGATTTCACTACTAGAAATCTATAGCCGACGCTGTTCTTAGCATAGCCCAAATTAACACAATCCACGGTCTTTGGTCCATGCTTACACTTTTTGGGGATCGGCACATTGACTTTCGCCAAACAGCCCCAAGTACGTAAATATGAGAGTGTCGTCCTTGATGTAGGGGGTTGGCCCGATCTTCACGGATTTGAGGGGAAAAGAGGATGAACACGAAGAACACGGAGGTGGAAACGAAGAACACGAGGGGAAAAGGGCAAATTCGTGGGGGATAACTCGCGAAGCCTATAAGGGAGAATCACCCGGCAACAAACCCCCAACGGAGCAGCCTCCGGATCCCAAAACCCAAGTCAACAACACGCTTAATGAAACCGATTTCTCTTACCGGCCGGTCCACCGATCCAATAGAATCCACAAGGGAAAGATTGGTTTGCACTACTAGAGACACCTCAGTGAAAGAGTAGCTACAACAAGAGATTCATCATCCTCCTCGGAGGAACCCATCACGGGAAGGAGCAACGCTCAACTCTAGTTCATTCTTCTCTACCTCAAATGGAAAAGGGGGAAAGCTATTTATAGTCTTAGTGCAAAAGGAGCTGAAAGGTGGGGGTCCGGCCTGGGGGCCGGCCTGGAGGCCGGTGGCGTCTGTAGGGGGCCCGGCCTGGTGGCCGGCCTGGGCCGGCCTGGAGGCCGGCGTCGTCTGGAGGGGTGCCGGCCTGGGGGCCGGCCTGGGCCGGCTGGGAGGCCGGCCGGCTCTGGTTGGGTGCCGGCCTGGGGGCCGGCCTAGGCCGGCTGGGAGGCCGGCCGGCTCTGGTGGGGTGCCGGCCTAGGCCGGGCTGGAGGCCGGCCTGCCTGATTTCGCCTCCTTCTTCCTCTCCTTGTCCATGACGCTTTCTTCTCCTCATCCACGCGTACGCCTTGGATGAAATCAACTCTTGGGCTTCCTCGACACCTCCCATCGGCTTTGTATCCATCGTGTCAAACCTAGCAATGCAAATGGGCGGATGCTCAAGTAGCATACCATTCCAAAGGGTAGGAAATGAGATCTCGAAGAGGATGGAGTTCACCTTTGACGTCCATGGTGACTTGGCATTTGTTGGCATGCTTGACATGGTGATGTCGTTGGGTTGGGCTACATCATCTCCCCCTCCTTCGAAAAGCGTCGTCCACGACCCTAGCACGTCCTCATCAAGTGAAGGAGATAGATGTCTCGACGTTGAAGTGGAAGTCACCATGCCGCTATTGATACCTATACGCACCAAAGACCAAGCAAAATATGTGTGTGCATGATAGAGGAGCACATCATTGATGACATGTCCAAATTTGTTCATAACACCATTAGCACAACACAAATATATGGGATGGAATACAAATGCAAGGTCAATGTGCAAGCAACTCGTCCAAACATCCTCAAAATGTGGGAACACAAAATCTCCAAGAAAATTTGAGAAGGGTAAGATAGCTATCTCATTTTGAATCATATGATGTTCATTGCATTCAAAGCATCGGAAGGAAAAGTTTGTGAACCACACAAATTGAGGGAGGCTCTTATCATCGCCATAATGGGTGCAAACAAAGCAAAGAGAAGAGTAAGTTTTCATCGATTTTGTTGCAACACCAATAAGACAATATCCAAAGGCCTCATGACAAGACATGCTCAAAATATTATTATGGTTGCAAACAAGCCATTGGAAAGAACAATTGTTCATCATACTTTTTGCAACACATAAATCATTTACAAGGAAGATCAAGGGAGCATGAATGTCACAAAGGAAAACCAAAGCACTCACATGTTTGCACGCGAACCAAAGGAAAGAGCAATTGTTCAATTTGTTCGATGCAAAACATGGAAAAGGAAATAGAGGTTGGTCGGAGCCACAACTCTCATGGTAAATGCTCTCAAGAGCTCTTTTTGTCAACTCATGCTCAATTGAGGTTGACATTATGAAGCGTGAGCCATTACACACGAAATTCCATAAAAAGAAATTGTGTGCATGGTACATGAATGCATCATCCATTATGACGCATCTATCCATTTGCACATCACCAAACACACCAATATCAAAAGGAATGTATGACATATGTGAGTGGTCAATATGCAAAAGGAAGGGTAAATTCTCAACATGGCAAAAGGAAGAATCTCCAAATTTGAGAAAGCTATGGGGGCATTCTCATAAGACATCATATCAACATTATTGCAAACCAAGCATTGGAAAGAGAAATTGTTCAACTTCTTGGATGCAACAATGGGAGAAAATTCGAAAGTTTCATAACAAGGCATGCATGTGGTAACATCATCACAAATAGATAATTCCACATGATCAACATTGGTTTGAAACAAGGTATCACATGGGAATATGAACAAAGCATATGTGACATCAAAAGGATCATCCATAGCATGCAAGCAATCACAAGTCATCATGTCCACTAGTGGGATCATGGCATCATCAACACCCATATGCGTACCTTTGTAGTCCCGCTCATGAGAAGTAGGTGTTGTGGTAGAGGTAGCGGCGTCCATGTAGCCGACTTGTACATCTTCATGTAAGCATGGGGTGGCATCGACTTCATCCTCCATGTACATCTTCTCCATCATAGGCACCATTATGTCGAGGCTTGGCGTCTCATCATCCATGGAACCTAGCACAACATGAGAGAACACACTAGAGGTAGATGGTAAGTTGTTAGAAATCAAAATGTCCTCACTTGACCTATCAACTACCTCTCCCAACTCAAGGTGTGTATCACTCATTCCCTCAAAGTGGAAGCACTCAATCTCGCATATGGTGGAGGCACTCAACTCACTTGCACTCTCACTCAAGTGGGCTAGGTGGCTCTCATGCTCACATGGGATTGGTACCATTTTATCATTCAAGCACATAGGGATAGGCTCGGTAGTCTCAACTCCATTCGACGCCTTGGTTGAAGGGACACTCCCATGCTCAACCTCTTCACTTGGCTCGCCGTCACAAGTGGTAGCCTCTTCAATGCTCGCCTCCTTGGTCGAAGGGAAAATCCCATGCTCGACCGTCTTCTCGCCATCTTCATGGTCACCATCTTGTAGTGGAGTGGACAATGTGCTTGGTGAAGCCTCATGTGAGGGCTTGAAGAACTTGGATAAGCCGGCGATGAAGTCCTCGCGGATGGTCTTGAGCTCGGCTTGCTCGATCTCGAAGTTGGCATTGTCGGTGTCGAGCTTGGTCTTCAACTCATCGAGGTCGGCCTTGAGTTTGAGAAGCATGTCCCGGTCCGTCTTGGAGTGTGATCTACGCTTGGACGCTCTTTTGGTTGTGGCGCGCGGAGGAGACTCCATATGATGTGTACTTGCCGCCATCTTGGAAGTTGATGTAGATGCGTGATGGCGTGGCCTTGAGTAGCTTGAGTCCTCATAGTGACGTCGATGATGATCATGAGTAGACGTACGCCGATGAAGATCCTTGGAGTTCCTTGATGAAGACTCGTGTGCATAGGCACTTTGCATTGGCCGCCGTCTCGAGGGTGAGGTAGCTTGACGTTGAGGAGGAGGGCGTGTCTCCTTGTCCTCTAGGCGAAGATGCCTTGAGCTCCGTCTCCTTGAGCTTGTAGGTTCTTGACGGCGGTGGCGCTCTTGAGTTCTTGGTCTTAAGGATCGCCGAGGTGGGTACTCATCGTCGGTGTCGTCATCCACATGATGTGTAGCGCGTGGCAGCTCCTTGACGTGCCTTGAGGAGTCGTAGTCCATGTAGGGTCCCGCCACATCATTGGAGTTGTAGTCGTTGTAGCGGTCCACCATGGCGTTGACGCTTGTGGGCTCGAAGTCGGTGTAGCTCTCCATGTCGTGGACGGTTGCGGCATCGTAGTCGTAGTAGTGGTGGTTCTCCACCATGTAGTCCATGCTCGTGGAGGTGTCGTCGATGTCGAGGTCCACCATATCATCCATGCTTGGGGCGCCGTAGTCGTTGTCGCTCATGATGTCATCCATGCTTGGCGCGCCGAAGTCGTTGTCGCTCATCATGTTCTCATCATCATGGCCTCCATAGGATGCTCCGCTCTCACTAGACATGGTCAATCACAAGACAAGTGTATATATATGTGGAGTGGGAGGAACTAAGAAACCAACCTCACCTAGTAGATAGTATTGGAACTAGTGGACCATGCCAAGAGAAACCGATACACAAGAATGCGGGTGACTTGAATTTCAAAGATCCAAACGCAACTCCAAAACACACACGGCTTATGAGTGGATAGGTATGAAATGTGGAAAGCAAATGGAACAACCGGAAACCAAGATATTGTAAAGGCAAGTAGAGAACCACGATGACCACAAAGCAAATACAAGTCGATCTCAAAGGATAGGAGTGAAGCACATAGAAACACACGCTTTGATAAGTGGGACTTGTGCAACCAAAAATGAGCTAGCGATGGACCTAGCGAAGACTAAAGCTCGGGTCGCACAAGTACAAGAGAGAAACCAACTCGATTGCAATTTATTGGTGGGCTACAAGATTTGCACAAAGATACCACACCTATGAATTTTTCATCGAGCTAGCGCGACCTACAAGAGATATGGCAATGAGGATCTTTCTTTTTCTTTTCTCTCTTTTGATTCTTTTATATGCTCTCTTTTGGCCTCTTACTCTCTTTTCTCTTTTGCCTCTTACTTGCTTGCCAACAAGGACTATATCAACTAGCGCATACAAGGTTTGCTCGGAACACTACGAGGTATCAAGTGTGCAAAGCCCAAGCAATCATAGATGAGCTAGTATCAATAGGTAAGATAAGCACAAATGGCTTGGCTAACAAGTGATGCAAGGTGGGAGAAGGTTCGGGGATGTTATACCTTTCGTCGACGATCTTCACCCGTTGGAGTGGAATGTCCCTTCCTTGATCACGAAATATGGTGGCAATATATGATGGATAAACCGCCGTGGTGATGTAGAGCTTGTCCGTAGCTTCGATTAGAGACGAAAATCACCAAAAACGGAGTCCGGAGTGAAAAGTTATGGCCAAAACAAAATTTCAGCAGGGGAACCGGCCTGGGGGCCGGCCTAGGCCGGGCTGGAGGCCGGCGGCTTCTGCCGGGGGTCCGGCCTAGAGGCCAGCCTAGGCCGGGCTGGAGGCCGGCCGACACTACCCTCCGGGACGTGAAAATGGGCGATTTTGGGCGGAAAACGGCCCGAAAAACACCAAATCGGAGGGGAAATCAACGGAATTTGGCCATGGGAATGCAAAGGAAGGTAGATCAACAAGTATAGCAATGGATCCACGGATCAAAACCTACCAAAACTCACAAGAATCTCAGATCGAACCAAAAGCAATTTGAGGCTATTTTTGGTGGAAATTTTCGAAATTAGCAAAATCAAAGAAAATTTTTGTGGATATGGGGGTGGAAACAAAGGCAAATCCGTGGCAACCCTTACTCTGATACCATATGATGTAGGGGGTTGGCCCGATCTTCACGGATTTGAGGGGAAAAGAGTATGACCACGAAGAACACGGAGGTGGAAACGAAGAACACGACGGGAAAAGGGCAAATTCGTGGGGGATAACTCGCGAAGCCTACAAGGGAGAATCACCCGGCAACAAACCCCCAACGGAGCAGCCTCCGGATCCCAAAACCCAAGTCAACAACACGCTTAATGAAACCGATTTCTCTTACCGGCCGGTCCACCGATCCAATAGAATCCACAAGGGAAAGATTGGTTTGCACTACTAGAGACACCTCAGTGAAAGAGTAGCTACAACAAGAGATTCATCATCCTCCTCAGAGGAACCCATCACGGGAAGGAGCAACGCTCAACTCTAGTTCATTCTTCTCTACCCAAATGGAAAAGGGGGAAAGCTATTTATAGTCTTAGTGCAAAAGGAGCTGAAAGGTGGGGGTCCGGCCTGGGGGCCGGCCTGGAGGCCGGTGGCGTCTGTAGGGGGCCCGGCCTGGAGGCCGGCCGGCTCTGGTTGGGTGCCGGCCTGGGGGCCGGCCTAGGCCGGCTGGGAGGCCGGCCGGCTCTGGTGGGGTGCCGGCCTAGGCCGGGCTGGAGGCCGGCCTGCCTGATTTCACCTCCTTCTTCCTCTCCTTGTCCATGACGCTTCCTCCTCCTCATCCACGCGTACGCCTTGGATGAAATCAACTCTTGGGCTTCCTCGACACCTCCCATCGGCTTCGTATCCATCGTGTCAAACCTAGCAATGCAAATGGGCGGATGCTCAAGTAGCATACCATTCCAAAGGGTAGGAAATGAGATCTCGAAGAGGATGGAGTTCACCTTTGACGTCCATGGTGACTTGGCATTTGTTGGCATGCTTGACATGGTGATGTCGTTGGGTTGGGCTACATCAGTCCTTCTCTTCTCCCATTTCTCATAGGGAGTGATTTCATTGTCTTTTGTCGGAACTTTATTCAGGACATGACATGAAGTCAATATAGCCTCCCCCACCATGCCTTGGATAAACCCGATGTATCTAACATGGCGTTAACCAAATCTGTTAGAGTACGGTTTTTCCGTTCAGCAACCCCATTTGACTGGGGTGAATAGGGAGGCGTCCTCTCATGAATAATACCATGTTCCACACAGAAAGAATCAAACTCATTAGAGAAGTACTCTCCACCACGATCTGACCGAATTCGTTTAATTTTCTTTTCAAGTTGATTCTCAACTTCTGCCTTATAGATTTTAAAGTAGTGTAGAGCCTCATCTTTTGTGCTTAACAGATATACATAACAATATCTAGTGGAATCATCTATCAGTGTCATGAAGTATCTCTTTCCACCTTTAGTCAACACCCCATTCATCTCACAGAGATCAGAATGTATTAGGTCTAACGGTGCCAAGTGTCTCTCCTCCGCAGCTTTATGGGGCTTGCGAGGTTGCTTTGCTTGCACACACGAATGGCACTTAGAACCTTTGGCTAAAGTGAAACTCGGGATTAAATTTAACTTTGCTAACCGCGTCATACAACCGAAACTAATGTGACAAAGACGTGAATGCCAAACTTCTGCTTCATTAACATTTGAATGAATATTGTTCACGACTTTATTACAAAAATCAGCGAGAGAAAAGCGAAACAAGCCTCCGCATTCTTAGCCTTTTCCAACAAACAGTCCATATTTCATAACAACTACTTTATTAGACTCGAATACCAACTTAAACCCTTCTCTACATAGAAGGGAGCCACTAACGAGATTCTTCTTGATGGCGGGGACATGCTGCACGTTCTTGAGCTGCACGATCCTTCCCGAAGTAAACTTCAGATCGACCGTGCCAACACTAAGAACAGAAGCACTTGCGCCATTTCCCATCAATACGGATCCGTTCCCTGTGACCTGATAAGAAGAAAACAATGAGATGTCAGCACACACATGAATATTTGCACCCGTGTCAATCCACCAATCGTTAGACTGACAAACTGAAAATACAGTAAACAAATTACCATATCCAGATGCACCATTCTCATTGTTGCTCACAATCATGCTGACAGACTTGGAGTCCTGTCCTGGCTTCTTGAACTTCTTTGGGCACTTGGGAGCCCAATGTTCCTCTGAACCACATGTGAAGCAGGCTCCTTTCTTCTTATCCTTGTTGAAGGGCTTCTTACCCTTCTTCTTGAAGTCGGTATTCTGTTGGACACTAGGTCTCCCTTGGGCTTGTGGAAGTTGGAATTCTTCTGTACAAAATTGGCGACAGAAGTTCCCTCGTTCCCTTTTCCATGTGAGTCCTTTGCTCTCGAGTTCTGCTCGACACTCAGATGGCCGATGACATCCTCCACTGAGAATTCACGCCTCTGATGTTTCAGAGAAGTAGCAAAGCTCCTCCAGGAATTGGGAAGCTTAGCGATTATGCATCCCGCGACAAATTTGCCCGGTAAATCACACTTAAGAAGCTCAAGATCCTTGGCGATGCATTGTATCTCATGAGCCTGTTCCAATACAGGACGGTTTTCGACCATCTTGTAATCATGGAACTGCTCGATGGTATACATCTCGCTTCTAGCATCGGTTGCGCCGAATTTAGATTCGAGCGCGTCCCACAAGTCCTTGGCAACCCGCATATGTAAATATGCATCAACCAACTTATCTCCGATCACGCTTAGAACGGCTCCAACAAAGACGACGGTGGCCTCCCTGAACGCCTTCTCCTGTTCAGGAGCAATCGTTCCCGTGGGAGGAGTAACACCGGCGACCCAGAACACGTTCATCGCAGTGAGCCATAAGGTGGTTTTGGTTTGCCAACGCTTAAAATATGTTCCCGTAAACGGGGCAGGTTTCAGTGCAGCAGCAAAACCTTGGATCGAAAATTGCCTACACATATTAGGTTTTTGGATTGTTGAGAATATAGGCAAATTTCCGATTAAATTAATCCAATGATAAATCATGAACATGACGTAAACAGTGCTAATGACATACTAAAACTTGATGGTATAAGCATATACTAGACATATAGTAGAAACATCTACGCAAATCACTAGTACTGCAAACATGGAAATAAACAGGAGAGGGATAAACATGTTATACCCTCCAGTAGGCCAGTTGGCCGCAGCAGTAGCGGAGGCAGTGGCCTCGTCGGCGATCCTCTTGTCAGCAGCAGCCTTCTCGGTAGCGAGTTTGTCGGCGTCGGTGCTCATGGTGATGAAGTAGGCGACGCGGACGAAGACGACGTAGTGGAAGTAGACGAAGAAAGGCGAGCAGTCGCGTAGAAGACGCTCCCCAAAAACCTAATCGCCCCTCTCCCGTACAGGATCTGGAGAGGCGGGGTTTCGGAGGCCTGCTCTCCCGTCGGCCGTGTACGCGGTGGACGGGATGGGATCAGTGATGGCAGCGGCAATGAGAGGAACGACAGTGGGCGTACGTGGAGCAGATGCGATCTGTGTCTGCTTCTGGAGAGGAGCGACCTCTCATATATAGGCAGACACGCAGGCAGAAAACCAATGGAAACGCACGCAATTAAGGGAGAATTAAGAGACTGAAAACGGCCGCACTTAAGACAAACGTTTCAACTCACACTTATTCTCCATTAACGACAGGCGAAACGTTACATTTTTCCTGCGTGATAAAAATATATGATCGGCGGGCGGCGGAGGAGGAGCGCGCGTGTGGAACGCCTCCTTTCTCTTCACACCCAACACCTCATACATGGTGGGGAAGAGCTCACCTTATAAATTGGTGTACATTTCTCCAAACTAGCCGTGTGGGACTAAACTCCCACCACTTTCATGGCAGCATGGGCTTTTAGGGATTTTTCTGTAATTAATAGATGGGCCTAAAGCCCACCCTAAAATATTGAGTAATATTTCAACAGTTAAACTAAATGTTGATGCAGCCTTTGATATTGACTCAGGTACTGGTGGCACTGGTACGATCATTCGTGATCACCATGGCGTCTTCATCTCTGCTTGCCGTTGGACTCCAACACGTTGAAGATGCGACAACAACTGAAGCTCATGGCCTTCGAAATGGACTCCTTCTTGTTGGTATGGCGTGATGTAACAAGATCATGGTTGAATCAGATTGTATGGAGGTGATTGAGATCATGTAGAATGGTGGAAACTCTCTCGAAGCTACGGCAGCCATCTAGGAAGAATGTTTTTTTCTTTGTCGTAACTTTGCACGTGTTTCTTTTAATCATTGTCCTAGAGAGGCTAATAGAGCTAGCTAAGTTTAATAAGGTCGAACATGTTGTTTGGCATGATGATTATTCTATTTGTGTGTGTCCTGTAATTGCATACGATGTATCAGTCGTGGTGGCTCCCGCAGTTGGTAGTGCATCACGCAATCAGCTTATTTTTCATGTTCTTCGTGTTTGCACGTACGAAACTACGGTGTGCTTTTCAAAACGTGACTCAAGGTGGAGCTTATTTTCTGTCCATTGGCATTGAGCCGGAGAACCTTCCATCAACCTGCACCCAAAGCAAACAAAGAAACGTGAGATACTGGGTATAGTTTTGTTTTTTGTTTTTGGAGTACAAAACGGCACTAATAGATTTTTTTTAGGAGAACGGCACTAATAGATGGTTGATATACGCGTGGTAAGTGTGTGGGTCGGCCCAACTCGGTGTTTGTTTGTTTTTTTTTGGCGTGAACTCGGTGTTCCTTGTATACTGCTGAAAGGTTCAGAGACGCGGAGTACGTGATTACCACGTGAACTCGATTTGGTTCGTGTTTGATCGATTTTGTGACGTTGGTTAGGACTTTTTGACACTGCGTGGTGGGGAGGCTTCCCTGCTGAGTCTGCGTGGTGGGCCATCTTCACATGGTTTACGACCTCTCTGAATGTATGTAGTAGTACGTACTTTAGCGTGCCAACCGCATATATATATTCTAGTGGAGACGATCGACCATGGTTGTCCATGGCTCTGACGCCCTAATGCACGCGTCTTTACACTTTCTGTTAGTCAATGCGCGTGTTTGGAGTAATTTGAAAGGATCCATATCACCATATGCATGGAGATGAGCGTAGCGCGTATAATATTGCACAAGAAGAAACGTACGTAGAGTCAAATACTTCCGTCTTAAGAAATGCATTTCATTTTTTCGCTTTATCACCCTAGGTATAGTACACTACGCACCTGCATTGAAATTGGAAGGCACCATAATCAAACTAACAAATAATCAGTGCTGTTGCACGGCAGTCGCTCTCTCCTTTAATTTGGTGTGTCGTCGGAATTTAGATCCTGAAAGATCGCGGAACGCGCATACCTAGTATTTACTTTACCGATTGACCTAGGTTTGGTCGTGCACTCGTGCTAGACCCGATTTCACGTTCTCCATCAGATTGAACCCTATCTTCCCATGTTCAGATTGGGCGCAGATGAACCCAATGCGGTTTACCGATTCCACTAGTAGAAAAAATAGCCTTTTGTCCCGATTGGTTTGGACCATTGGTACCGGTTCTCCAACCGGGACAAATCAATCGGGACGAATGCTCGTCCCGGTTGGGACACCAACCGGGACGAATGGGGGGGGGGGGGCACGTGGCCCGGCCACAGGCAGCAGGGGCGGAGGCTTTCGTCCCGGTTCGTAATACGAACTGGGACTATTGTCCCGTCAGATTTTACTTTTTCCAAAAATTTCAGAAAATTGTTTAAATTTATAAAATAAATAATGCTTATTCTATAATTCATAAAAATATGAATAAAATACCAAAATGTCAGAAAAATAAGACCTATTTAATTATGAAAAATACATGCATGTTTAAAAAACTTAAATTAAATATTTCTTAGAACTACAAAAATGGCACTACTAGTTAAATAAGAGGAACCACTATTACACATCATCGCCACGAATATATATATTACACACATCTCATTCGTCGTCCTACATATATACATCTCTTTTACACTCTCCCTATTTAATTTCAACCTTACAGTAGAATTCTCCTTTCGGATCTAGGACCTCTGCAAGTAAGAATCCGGCAAATTCCTCTTGAATTGCTCGTATGCGATCGTGTGGTAGAAGGCCATCCCGCAACCGTTCGATCTAATTAAAAAAGGGTCAATATATATGAATGAAAGTAAACAGAATTGATGGCAATAAACTAAAATTATGAATATTGCATACGCAATTTAAGTTGTTTTAAGATTCTGCCCTTCTCACAGCACGTCTGACGAATGAACTCGCAGACGTAGTATCCACATAAATGATTCCCGCTTCCCTGGCTCAAGCACTTTACGGGAACAGAGTTCGATCAAAAAATGGTAATGGTATTGAAATAGAATCAAAGAGATGCGCGGATCTAGATAGTAGTACTTACATTTATTGGTTGAAATGTAAGCTCCTCCGCCCATTCACCCTAGCCCTGGCGGTGAATCGTTTCCAAGCCCTGCCCGGCAAAGAAAATGAATAAAGGTGTTATATATTAATTACTTGCTATCAGTAAATGAACGGAAAGTTGCCGATAATGCCATAATGATTGAAATTATCTCTGGAGGCATTCCTGCATGTCCGCCCACTTCTCAAGGGGTTTATGTAAGGAGTCCATGACTTGTACTAATCCTTTGTCAGGCATAATGATTAGCAGAATAAAGTGGAAGCTGCGCACGCATAAGTCATCAATTATACACTTAACATCGAGAAATTAAGCGAAATAAAATATGTAGAAGACAGTAACACTTACTTGAAGTTGTAAGGAAATAATATTTCTCTTTTGACTTCGTTGAACCGTAACGCATTTACCAAGTTATTCTCGGTTTGGTCGTAAAAATCAAGGAGAATTTTTTCATGAACGGTATTTGGATCAACGAACCCAATATCATAGATTTGTCCTCTTTTGCATTCGAGAATCTTCATTCTGCATAATTAATATAGTGATAAGTAAGATAATTATAAATGCAATGAACGAGGTGAGCTAGGTAGAGACTTAACTACAGAAATAATAATTACAGACAATAGGCGCTGATGATAGCTTTGTCAAGGGCTTCTTGTTGGTATAACTGAAATAATTCACAAAATTCAATCATTACGTGGTCATCTCCATGCCCGTAATGCTCGTTCTTATATCCCACGTAGATCCAATTTTCCCCTTTCTTTGAGGCTGCCATGTACCAACTATGCAATCTTCGCATTTTTGTTGGTAGATCTTTGACATGAGATTTGACGAGAGGATGCCCGTGCCGGTATTGGTATTTTGGAACTATTTCTTCGTGGAATTGTAATTGGTCTAAGTACTGAGCAATAGACAAGCCGTGAGCAGCGGCTGCTTCTCCGTACATTGCAACAAACTCAGGATCGATGCCGACCGCAGGTTTGCTCGACCCCACCTTGGTATCGGAAAACACTTTGAGCGGGGGGCACGATTGTTTTTGCTGTTCTCCTAGCTGGGGAACTGTCTTCCGGCTTGCACTAATACTCTTCGACCGCTGTTTATTTGCCCGAACCGACTTGAGAATAGAGCGGTCATAGTCTGGTGTCAGCTTTGGCGGGGGTTGGGCTAGATTTTTCAGCATTTTCACGATAGCGGCATGTTCTTCTGGGGTGTCGGGGAACTCTGTTGCTTTCGCCTTCTTTGCCTTCAAGTTAGCAAACCACTTATCCGTTTCCCCTTTTGCGATCGCCTTATTTTCCTCCACCGTATAGTCATAAGGTCTCTTGGCAAGATTCTTATGAGGTACTTTTGGGAGGGGTGACCTTGAACGTTTCGGTGATCGGTTTTTATCAAACCCCAGAGTACCCACACGTGGCGCCGGAGAAGACTTACGCGGCGGCGGAGACGGCGCCTGAGGCGGCGGCGGTGGAGAGTGGTGAGGCGGCGGAGACGGCGCCTGAGGCGGTGGAGAGTGGTGAGGCGGCGGCGGTGGAGAGTGGTGAGGCGGCGGAGGCGGTGGAGAGTGGTGAGGCGGCGGAGGCGGTGGAGAGTGGTGAGGCGGCGGAGGCAGCCAGTTTGGAAGCACGATGAATTCCTTTGGCCATAGAATAGTCCCTTTCTTGGCTTCTCCAAGTTCAACCACCTCCCCATCTTCACCTGCAGGGTGTTCCAGCTTCAGCTCCTCAAATCCTTTACTAACTTCATCGACCCCGACAATAGCGTAGCCATGAGGAACAGGGGAGCAATGGAAAGTTGGTGTAGGTCCAATTGGTACGGCATAGCCGACCGCCACCTTCATGGTTATGTTGAACACTTTCACATGTAGCTCACAAGGTGTGCTCTCCGTGATATCATCCACTGGGTAGCGACGAAGAGCATCCGTCGTCAGTGCATCATCATCATGTGCCGGGACCATGCTCGAAGCCACGCTGCTTTTCCGATATGATGGGTCGGTAGCATCGACTGCAGCTTCTACAACGTGCTGCTGAGATAGGCCGGCAGTGCCTTGCTGGCTAAGTTCGTTAATTTGATCCTGCTGCCGCTTCATTTGATCCTGCTGCCGCTTAATTGTTTCTTCTATATTACGCAGCCGGTCTGCAGCAGCGATTGCTTCCCTTGCCTCCCTTTCCTTTCTCCTCTGATGACTTTTATCTTGAAATATTTTCCTTTCCACGGGAAACCCATGTTTCCACGGCTTGGAGCCTTTGGTGCCTCGTGTTCGTCCCTCATGTTCTTTATTCCCAATGGCGCGTGAAAGCTCGTCATCGTCTCTATCAGGACGGAACCGTCCCTCTTCAACATCCTTGTATGCTTTCCTAATTTCTTCAATGGGTAGTAGGGGATTATCCTTGTGTCTTCTGGTATATATGCACTTTCCTTCTGCGTCCAATGTGCCCCCATGCCCGTAAAACCAATTTCTTGTCCGTTCGGTCCATCCTTCTTTTATAGGCTCTGGAACGATCCCTTTAGCCAGCAGGTCGGCCTCAAGTTTGTCCCACTTAGGCATGGAACAGGCGTAGCCAGCATCCCCCATAGTATGGTGGTACTTCTTTTTAGCAGCATTTGCCTTGTTTACTGCAGACTTTAACTGAGCTTCCTCTGATTTCTTGTAATTCACAAAATCTTCCCAGTAGTCTCTTATCTTCTCATACCCGCGATCGAAATCCGGAGTTTTATCTTTCAAGATGAAGTCGGTGTACAATCTGTTCTTAAATTTGTTGAATAGCTCGGCCATCTTCTTAAGAGCCCACGCCTTGACTTTATCTACTAGAGCTTTTTTTCGGGCATCCATCTCCTCCTCATCTGGCTCCCCCTCCTCTGGATCCACCTCTGGCAACGGCAATGTGAAATTAACCATGACCTTTTGAAAAAGGCGTCTTTTGCCTTCGGGGCCGATATAGCTAACTTTAGGATCCCTTGGCTTATTCCATTCTCGGATGGTGATCGGGACGTAGTCCCTAACAATAACACCGCATTGCTTCACAAATTTTTGTCTAACATCAATTGGAGCAATGGGTTCGCCGTCTGCACCGACTTCTTCGATCCTGTAGCGGACATTGTCCTGCAACTTTTTGGTTGGGCCTCGTTTCGTCCTCACAAAGGATTTGCTCGATCCGGATGGCTAAAAGAAGAAAGACTATTAATATGTGTATATGGACAACAGAGGCTAAATTAATTAATATAAATATATATATGCACCTCGTCGGAGTTTGTAATAATCAATGTTGCACCGGAGCCGCCGGCTTCTGCCTTGTCGGCTTCTCCCTCATCGGAGATGCCGAGTTCGGCCTCTTTCCAGGCGTTGAGAGACTCATCCCCCTCACCGGAGTCGTTCAGAAAGTGACTTGTTTCATCATCGCCGCAGATTATATCCTCGAGGATATTTTCCTCAATTTCATCTCTGCCGTGTGGTTCCATAGTTTCTGCAAAATACGAAAGTTATTTTCGGAGCCGTCTCTGCCGTGTCGTTCAGAAAACTTGTAGGGATAGAATGGTACTACAAGGAAAGGCGCGCGTTGCTGCGCCTGTTGTTTCTAAGCGTCGTCATGGTGATACATTTTTATGAACATGTGTGATTTATGCTCATCGTCGGCACTTAGGTGACTAAATCGTCGATGACCTAGCTCATCGATTTCATCCCCCGCAACACGGTAAAATGTCGCGGTAAATCACTCCTCACAAAAATGAAACATCTAGCACATTCGTGGTTTGTCGAGTTTTGATTTCAATTTACATCACCAAATAAAAATCAACATCGCTACATCACTGAAATTTGCACTAGCTAAATATTACATATGCGAGGATGATCCACTAAATAAAAATCATCACAGATCAATTTTGCAATTATCATCGGATACTTTATATACACTAACCGCTGTCACATATCACAGATCAATTGCAAATAATATTGTAGACTGTCACATATGCTATTGAAAATAACCATACACTAACCGCTGTCACATATCACAAATCAATTGCAAATTTTTCTAATAACATTTCTAACACTAAATTTCCTAACACTAAATTCCTAACACTAAATTTCTAACACTAAATTACCTACCACTAAATTTCCTACACTACAAAAACAACACAAAAATGTACCTAAACTACACACCTAATTTATACTACTAACTAATTTAAATTACTAACTAATTTAAACTACTAACTAATTTAAATTACTAACTAAAACTAACTAACTATGGAGTAACAAATAGTTCTTAACAATAATATTGCAACTAATTATGGAGTATTAATTTTGGTTTCTAACTTTGCTAACACAATCATCAAATAACATTGCTTTGCTAAATTACTAACTAAAACTAACTAACTAAATTACTAACCCTAAAAGGAGTAGCAAATTCAACAATTTAAATTACTAACTAATTTAAACTACTAACTAATTTAAATTACTAACTAAAACTAACTAACTAAATTACTAACCCTAAAAGCTGCAGCAAATTCAACATTTTAAATTACTAACTAATTTAAACTACTAACTAATTTAAATTACTAACTAAAACTAACTAACTAAATTACTAACCCTAAAAGCAGCAGCAAATTCAACATTTTAAATTACTAACTAATTTAAACTACTAACTAATTTAAATTACTAACTAAAACTAACTAACTAAATTACTAACCCTAAAAGCAGCAGCAAATTCAAAATTTTAAATTACTAACTAATTTAAACTACTAACTAACTAAAACTATCATTGAATTTTTTTAACTAACTAAAACTAACTAATTTAAACTACTAACTAACTAAAACAATAAAGTTAGAGATCGCTACTCAGAACATATAGGACAACTTATAAATCCAATGGTATAATTTGTGTGACATAAAATTTGTATTTGTTGACAAAATTTGTGTGACATAGGGGAGCAGGGGCACGGAGCAGGGGAGCAGCGGCTTCTTCGTGTGATGTTTGTGTGCGAGCTGCAGGAGGCGTGCGTGCAGGTGAGGTGCAAGTGCAGGGGCGTGGAGCAGGTGCAGTGCGTGCACGGGCTCGAGCCCGTGCAGGTGCTCGACCATGGCGCTCTCGGTTGCAGTGCATGACGGCGACCGCCGAGAGCAAGGGGGAAACGGAGAAAGGGTCGGAGACGGCGGTGGTGCTCACCCTGGCGCAGATCGGCGACGGGGAGGAAGCAGGACGACGGTGGGAGCAGAGGCGGCGCGGGAGTCGGGGACGGCGCGAGAGCGGAGGCCGCGCGAGGAGCGGAGGCGGCGCGGGAGTCGGGGACGGCATCACGGCGGCAGCCGGAGTCGGGGACGGCGTCACGGCGTCGAGTGGAGGCCGCCGGCGGCGGGCGCGTGGAGGCCGGCGGCGGATTTGGGCAGCCTGACGGCGTCGGGTCGGTTCGCACGCTGGTCCTTAGCGAAAATGAGAAGCAGTTGGGGGAGAAGAAGAGGCGGCCAGATTTAAAAGGCAAAGACCTTTCGTCCCGGTTGGTGGCACCAACCGGGACCAAAGGGTCTTTCGTCTCGGTTGGTGGCACCAACTGGGACCAAAGGCCTAACCTTTCGTCCCGGTTCATGCCACCAACCGGGACGAAAGGTCCGGCACCGAAAAGGCGCGTGAAAATACCCTTTGGTCCCGGTTCGTGGCATGAACCGGGACCAATGCCCTGAAAATTCAATTTTATTTCAAACTTTTCAGTTCTGAATGTTGTTCCCGCCTTTTTTATTCTTATTAAGGTGTTTGAATATGAATTTCAAATGGTTTCGAATTTGAAAAGACTTTCAACATGAAAAGTGTTTAAATTTGAATATTCAAAACCATTTTCTGTTTTCTATAATAATTATTCTATCTATACAAACTATTAACCATTTTGTCATTTTTTAAGATTAGAGGTGAATTCATTTAAGTAAATTCTATCTATCGAGTGCTTGTGAGCTGTTGGATCGTGTGCACACGGATCGTGTGTTTCTTTCAAGCGCTTGTGAGCTGTTGGATCAGGGGTGTGTTTCTTTAGAGCGCTTGTGAGCCGTTGGATCAGAAGCACACGGATCGTGTGTTTCTTTCAAGCGCTTGTGAGCTGTTGGATCAGGGCCTTTGGTCCCGGTTCGTGTTACCAACCGGGACTAAAGAAGCACACGGATCATGTGTTTCTTTCAAGCGCTTGTGAGCCGTTGGATCAGGGGTGTGTTTCTTTAGAGCGCTTGTGAGCCGTTGGATCAGAAGCACACGGATCGTGTGTTTCCTTCGAGCGCTTGTGAGCTGTTGGATCAGGGCCTTTGGTCCCGGTTCGTGTTACCAACCGGGACTAAAGAAGCACACGGATCGTGTGTTTCTTTCAAGTGCTTGTGAGCCGTTGGATCAGGGGTGTGTTTCTTTAGAGCGCTTGTGAGCCGTTGGATCAGAAGCACACGTCCCTGCAGCGAAACGGCACACAACGAGCGTCTACCTTTGCCACCGAACCCAATGGTTGGATTTAGCCTACCCGCTGGCATGTTCCCTAACACAAGCCCTCGGGTAGGTTGAATCCAACCACTGGATTAGGGTGACACAATGATGAATTGCCGAGGAGGTGGGAGTGGTGGTGGTGGAAGTGGTAGCCATGCCCCTCGGTCGGATCCAAGCAGCTGCAAGGCTCTCTCATGATCTACAACATTCCCAACACTTTTTGGGACGGTCGTTAGATCATGAGAGATGTCTTGCGGCTGCTTGGATCGAAGGTCGATTTGCTGCTCACGACGACGCGAGACGGATGCGCAAGCTTCCGGATGGGAAAAACCAGTGTTGGATCAGCCACATGACCCTATATGCAAATCATTCGGATTCCCGTCATACAGCCCAACGGTGCATTTGATATGTAGGCACTCACGAGCCACCGTTGGGCTGTATGACGGGGAAATCGTGTGGATTTGATAAAAGGTTTAATACATTAATTATTACACATCACCAACAACATCCCTATCTAGTGTTCACTTGTTTCTTCGTGTGTGTCCCTTTCTTCTGATTACGCCGTAGCCATGGACAATCTTCATCAGGCAAGAGAACTGCAATGGCGATCACAGACTCTGAAACTAACTTCGACCGGTTCCTGAGCCGCGGGGTGCTGAGCCGCCGGCACTGCGCATCCAAAGAGAAGGAACCCTCACAGGGTCATAGCTCACGTGAGAAGGAACCCTCTGAAGAAACGACCACCTACTATCATACTGCCTATCCAATAGATACATGTAGCGACGGACATGCTCATCCTCCTCCCTGATATGGCGACGTACCTCCTCCTCGGGGGCCGGCTCCCTCTGCACCGAGCGTGGCCCACGCGACGGCCACCACAGAAGATCCGGGTCGATGATGTCACCCGTATTCCTCACCAAGCTGCGTGTCCCGGAAGGTAGCACCTCCCAGTGCCAGCCCGGTGGAGCCCAGTCCCGCACATCGCCCCTCTGGTCCAACATGGACATCGTCCCCGAGAACACCTTAGTCAAAAACACCTAAGTCAAAATTTTGTTACAATGGAAGGAGTGATGAGGTTGCAGATGTGAGTTTAGATGTGATATGGCAATGGCGGCCAAGCCTACATATATATAGTGAGAAATTGCGTGAAGACGAAGGCGGGAAGCGGTGGAAGAAGCACACGGATCGTGTGTTTCCTTCGAGCGCTTGTGAGCCGTTGGATCAGAGTTGTGTTTCTTTCGAGTGCTTGTGAGCTGTTGGATCGTGTGCACACGGATCGTGTGTTTCTTTCAAGCACTTGTGAGCTGTTGGATCAGGGCCTTTAGTACCGGTTCGTGTTACCAACCGGGACCAAAGGGTCTTTCGTCCCGGTTGGAGGCACCAACCGGGACTATAGGCCTACCCTTTCGTCCCGGTTCGTGTTACCAACCGGGACTAAAGAAGCACACGGATCGTGTGTTTCTTTCAAGCGCTTGTGAGCCGTTGGATCAGGGGTGTGTTTCTTTAGAGCGCTTGTGAGCTGTTGGATCTGCACTCCCACCTCATCCACAGGTACACCTTCTAATCGCCTATAAATAGCGACGTCCCTGCAGCGAAATGGCACACAACGAGCGTCTACCTTTGCCACCGAACCCAATGGTTGGATTTAGCCTACCCGCTGGCATGTTCCCTACCATTACTGTGTTTGTCCTTGTTCGTCGGCCGGCCATTGGAGCCACCTCCTGTAGGTCGGTGAATAAGGACAACACAACGACGCTGTTGGAAACACAAGCCCTCGGGTAGGTTGAATCCAACCACTGGATTAGGGTGACACAATGATGAATTGCCGAGGAGGTGGGAGTGGTGGTGGTAGAAATCATTCAGTTCATCGACCGAATACAAATCAAACGGTTTCACCTGCATACGCCCTACGGTGCATTTGATATGCGGGCACTCTCTAGCCACAGTAGGGTTGTATGCAGGTGATACCGTGTGTTTTGTTCTATCTAGAAATCCTTCAGTTCATCGACCGAATACGGTTTGTATGCAGGTGATACCGTGTGTTTTGTACACGAACTTCTCACCAGTTTTTGTCAACACTCATACATAAAAAGGTTTTGAGAACACTCATATATAAATTGTTTTATATACTATTACACTCATACTTAGATCATGATCGCTTCTTCGGCCGTAACCATGGAGTTTCTTCATTATGTAACGGGATGCTTGGGTTAGTTTTCACTGTGAATGGCGGAATTTCATCAAACTTATTATAGTCTGCTGACATGTCTGTCTTGTCCTCGACTCCCACGATGTTTCTTTTTCCTGAAAGAACTATGTGACGCTTTGGATCATCGTGTGCTGTATTTCTTTCCTTATCTTTTCTTTTTTTCGGTCTGGAGCTCATGTCCTTCACATAGAAAACCTGAGCCACATCATTGGCTAGGACGAATGGTTCGTCTCTGTACGCAAGATTCTTGAGATCCACTGTTGTCATTCCGTACAGCTGGTCTACCTTTACCCCTTCTCCATTCATGTTGACCTAACTGCACCGAAACAAAGGGAACTTAAAAGTAGGCCCATAGTCAAGTTCCCATATCTCCTCTATGTAACCATAGTATGTGTCCTTTTGTCCATTCTCGTCTGTTGCATCAAAGCGAACACCACTGTTTTGGTTGGTACTCTTTTTATCTTGGGCAATCGTGTAAAATGTATTCCCATTTATCTCGTACCCTTGGAAAGTCAATACAGTCAAAGATGGTGACGCGGCCAATAAGTAGAGTTGATCTCCAACATCGGTGTCATTCATGAGATGTAATCGCAACCAACTGCCGAAAGTCTCCATGTGTTTTTGTTTAATCCAGGAGTCAGGCTTCCCTGGGTTTTTCGAGCGTACACTATTCTTGTGTACCTCGATATACGGAGCCACGAAGGTGGAACTTTGTAGAACTGTGTAGTGTGCTTGAGTGAAAGAATGCCCGTCCCTACATATCATTGCTTTCTTTACTAGCGTGCCTTTTCCACTAAGTCTCCCCTCATGCCGCGATTCAGGAAGACCAATCGACTTAATGTCAGGAATAAAATCAACACAAAACTCAATGACCTCCTCTGTTCCATAGCCTTTGGAGATGCTTCCTTCTGGCCTAGCACGGTTATGAACATATTTCTTCAAGACTCCCATGAACCTCTCGAAAGGGAACATATTGTGTAGAAATACAGGACCGAGAATTGCAATCTCGTCGACTAGGTGAACCAGGAGATGCGTCATAATATTGAAAAATGATGGGGGGAACACCAACTCAAAACTAACAAGACATTGGGCCACATCCTTCTGTAACCTTGTCAGACTTTCTGGATCGATTACCTTCTGAGATATTGCATTGAGAAATGCACATAACTTCACGATGGGTACTCGAACATTTTCCGATAGAAGCCCCCTCAATGCAATCGGAAGCAACTGCGTCATAATCACGTGGCAATCATGAGACTTCAGGTTTTGGAATTTTTTATCTGCCATATTTATTATTCCCTTTATATTTGACGAGAAGCCAGCCGGGACCTTGATACTGCTCAGGCACTCAAAAAATATTTCCTTCTCTGCTTTCGTAAGAGCGTAGCTACTTAAGTAATGACGCCCTTTTTCTGTATGCTTGTTGTTTGGGTCTTTCATACGCTGTTGGTCCTCCCTTGCTTCCGGTGTATCTTTTGTCTTCCCATACACGCCGAGGAAGCCTAGCAGGTTTACGCAAATATTCTTTGTCACGTGCATCACGTCGATTGAATACCGGACCTCTAGGACTTTCCAATAGGGTAGCTCCCAAAATATAGATTTCTTCTTCCACATGGGCGCGTGTCTGGTAGCGACGTCTTTCGGAACAGAATGTCCGCCAGGACCCTTTCCAAAGATTACTTCTATGTCCTTGACCATACCAAATATAACATCACCATCAGGGAGCTTAGGCTTCTTCCGGTGATCTGCCTCACCATTGAAATGCTTGCCTTTCTTTCTTACGGGGTGACTGCCTGGAAGAAATTGACGACACCCCAGGTACACGACCTTCTTACATTTTTCCAAATATGTACCTTTAGTCTTATCTAAACAGTGCGTGCATGCGTTGTATCCCTTGTTTGACTGTCCTGAAATGTTAGTAAGAGCAGGCCAATCATTGATGGTTACGAACAGCAACGCTCGTAGGTCAAATTCCATCTGTTTGTGCTCATCCCACACACGTACACCTGGTATGGCCCACAACTGCAAAAGTTCATCAACTAATGGCCTTAGGTACACATCAATGTCGTTGCCGGGTTGCTTCGGGCCTTGGATGAGAACTGGCATCATAATGAACTTCCGCTTCATGCACAACCAAGGAGGAAGGTTGTAGATACATAGAGTCACGGGCCAGGTGCTGTGACTGCAGCTCTGCTCCCCAAAAGGATTCATGCCGTCTGTACTTAGACCAAACCATAAGCTCCTTGCTTCACCTGCAAAGTCCGGGAACTCTCTCTCGATTTTTCTCCATTGAGACCCATCGGCGGGGTGTCTCAACTTCCCGTCTTTTTTACGCTCTTCTTTGTGCCATCGCAACAACATGGCATGCTCTTTGTTTCTGAACAGACGTTTCAACCGTGGTATTATAGGAGCATACCACATAACCTTAGCAGGAATCTTCTTCCTGACGGGCTCGTCATCGCCCTCAACATCACCAGGATCATCTTGTCTGATCTTGTATCGTAGTGCATTGCATACCGGACATGCATCCAAATTCTCATACTCCTCACCGCGGTAAAGGATGCAGTCATTGATGCATGCATGTATCTTCTGCACATCTAATCCTAGAGGGTAGATAGCCTTCTTTGCTTCGTACGTAGTCTCGGGCAGTTCGTTATCCTTTGGAAGCTTCGGCTTCATTATTTTCAGTAACTTTTCAAATCCCTTGTCAGATAAACCAGTCTCTGCCTTCCATTTCAGCAATTCCAGTGTGGTACCGAGCTTTGTGCTGCCATCTTCGCAATTTGGGTACAACAACTTTTTGTGATCCTCTAGCATGGCCTCCAACTTTAGCTTCTCCTTTTCTGTATCGCATTCTCGTTGTACATCGGAAATGACCCGACCAAGACCATCAGCATGCTCATCTGGCGTCCGTTGTTCTTCACCACCTTCTTCTTCATTGTCTTCCATCGCAGTATCACCGTATTCTTCAGAGAACATACGATAGTTCTCATCATCATTTTCTTCTTCATCGTCTTCCATCATAACCCCTCTTTCTCCGTGCTTGGTCCAACAATTATAGCTGGGCATGAAACCTCTCCGAAGCAGGTGGCCTTGAATGGTTCTCAACGAAGAGTGCTCCTTAACGTTCCGACAGTCCACACATGGACAAGGTATAAAACCATCATATTTGTTTGCCTCAGCCACATGGATAAATTTATGCAGGCCTGTAATAAAATCAGAACTGCGTCGGTCGCCGTACATCCATCGCTGCCGTTCATCCATCTGCATATCATATAATTAAGTTTATCAAATACAATTAGAATAACATATTGAATACTGAAATGACCACCGTACATCGACACATGCAATATTTCTGTATCAATTATAGATGAGAAGGATAAAGTTGCTAACCTCGGTCGAGGATATCATTTTGTGTGAACTTAAGTGTGGCTCGGGCATTTCATCGAACACATCTTGTGCGTGGCAAAGGAAAAAAAATCTAGCACCCACTTCCCACCAATCCGAGCAAAAAAATAACACAGTAGAGAAGAAGACGGGGGTTACGTACGTATATAGGCAGGGGAGGGGCATTCATCCCGGTTCGTGGCACGAACCGGGACCAAAGCTCGGGCATTCGTCCCGGTTCGTGGCACGAACCGGGACCAAAGCCTCGCGACAGCTTTGGTCCCGGTTCGTAGCACGAACCGGGACGAATAACCCCAACTGAACCGGGACCAATGCCTCACGGGGGCCTGGCAGCTCGAACCGGGACCAATACTTGGCATTGGTCCCGGTTTATCAGTCAACCGGGATGAATGCAAATTCGGCTCTGTCCGAAAGGGTGTTTTTCTACTAGTGTTCATTCATTAAGTTAGTTTTGCCGTTCACATTTAACGGAAGATTATATACTCCCATAAACTAGCAATAGAGGCGAGCCCGATAATCTTCTGCTCTGTGTCACCCTGCCTACAGAAAAAACTGAAAGGTACGATAATCAAACAGATATGTAAATCAATCATGTTTAGCTGATGCATGCCAGTCAGTCACTCACGTGCTGGCTATGGCATGCCTGCGCGCTTCCAGTTTTTTTTTTTTTTTTGAGAAGATTACTGCATATATTAGAGTACACAAACAAACGCGGTACAGACACAGAAATCTCGAGAAAGCTCGAGAAGAACAAAGTGGCCTAGCACTACCACCATGACGAAGCTCGAGAACCACCACCGCCGCCGCAGGACGCCGGAGAAGGAGCCGAACCACCATCTTCCCAGAAGGCCAAGATCGCACCATCGCCAAACCTGGCTTTGAGAGTCGAAGGAGATCCCCACCGTGACCGGCGGGGCACTATCGCTGTGGCGCGTCGACCGGGGCATTCCCCGTGCCATCTTGGTCCCGGAACCAGAGCTCCCATCGACGACGTCGTCGACGAAGCAGAACTGGAACCGCCGCCTCGATCCACAAACCATGCACCAGGGCACAAGCTCTCGCGAGCACCGTCGCTGGAGAAACCAACGCCGGCCATGAAGCTCCTGCAGAAAGCTCCAAATCCTCGCGACGACGCCGGAGTCCGCGTCGCCTCGCCGGCGAGGAGTAAGCACAAAAACCAACTCGTGTTGGGCGCCGCCGGAACGACCAGCACGATTGGACGCCATCTTGCTCGCAGAACCACCCCCGGCCGCCACCCATCTGGCCATTAGAAGCAGCCCAGCAGCCCTTTATTCGCCGCCGCCTCCACCACCTCCAAGGACGAAGTCGAGGACGGCCGAAACCCTAACAACCTAGACTACTAGACTAGCTGTACACGAGATCTGACCGGTGAATCGACCCCCTCCCCCCTCCAATCGGCACCAGGGCCGACGGAAAGGAGGAGGACGGCGGATTCACCGGCAGAAAAGAGAGATCGCCCCCGGTCTCCTCCGAGCTACTGTAGCAGGCACTGGTAGAAAATGGGTCTTTAGTCCCGGTTTGGAAGGGCTTTTAGTCCCGGTTTTCCAACCGGGACTACCAAATCGGGACTAAAGGCCCCCCCCTTTTAGTCCCGGTTTGTTACGAACCGGGACTAAAGGACACTCCACGTGGGCGCGATTGGCCGCTGGGCTGGAGGACCTTTTAGTCCCGGTTGGTAACACCAACCGGGACTAAAAGTTATATTTTTTCGATTTTTTTTTTGAATTTTTTGAAAAAAATTATTTATTTTTTGATATTTTGAATCTTTGAATTATTTATCAGTTTAATCTCGAATCACCCCGAATTTCACACTGCTCCACCTATCCTCACACTTGTAGGCAGACTTCCCGATCGGTCACCCATCCTCACACTGCTCCACCTCCAGCACGCTTAACTTTTGAGTTCCTTCCCAACTAGCTTCCATAATTGCATTGAGTACATCTTGATAATACTACGCTATCAATCTTATTATCCCTTACACTTTGACGAGACATGATATTATTTTTTGAATTCCAAATCTATATTAACATAAACAACAATGATGAAGTAATACTAATCTTTATACATAAATCAATTATTAATTCCAAAAAATAAAATAATTTGAATTTCCGACAAAAAAACTTAAATCTCCCTGCACGATGGCACATGCTATTATTTTTTGAATTCCAAATCTATATTAACATAAACAACAATAATTCATTAATACTAATCTATATGTAGAAATAAATTGTTAATTCGAAAAAATTAAAAAATTAAAATAATTTGAATTTCCGACAAAAAACTTAAACTTAAATTTGAATTTCCGGCAAAAATAAGAAAACCTTTAGTCCCGGTTGGCCGGGACTAAAAATATCTTTAGTCCCGGTTTTTGACATGTCCAAAACATATTTGAATTTCAACAAAAAACTTAAATTTGAATTTGAATTTCCGGCAAAAATAAAAAAAACCTTTAATCCCGATTGGTATCTCCAACCGGGACTAAAAATATCTGTAGTCCCGGTTGGTGATACGCACCGGGACTAAAGACGTCACCGCTTCGTCGACGTCGACATGAAATTTGAATTTTTTCCAAAGTAAAAAAAAACTTTAGTCCCGGTTTGTATCTTTAACCGGGACTAAAAGTCCATCTTTAGTCCCGGTTTGTAATACGAATCGGGACTAAAGGTTATCGTTCTGTCCCCACCTGTTCGCAAACTTTTAGTCCCGGTTCGTGTTAACTAAAGGTTCCTTACGAACCGGGACTAAAGACTGCCGGCGTTCCGGCAGTTTGAACCGGAACTAACGCTCCCATTAGTCCCGGTTCGTAAGGAGACCGGGACTAAAGGTGGCAGAGCCTCTGGACGAAAGCCTTGTTTTCTACTAGTGAGGGGATAAGGACGGAGGGAGAAGAAGGCGATATGCGCGCTTCCAGTTATTGATAGGCGGCCGCTAGGGCTTGCAAGCGGCCATCCCACATAGGCCCGCATAATAGGAGATCAGTTCAAAATAGACTAAATCTGAGCAGGAAAATTATACCTACTCTTGCGTATTTTTACTTGTATGCGGGGTGGATCGGGAGCCGCCTTGCACCCCTAGCGGCCGTTCATTCTGAGGTCTGAAACTGTTCGAGAGCATATCCTTGTATTCACGTTCCTGTGTGCTCTGCTAGCTCTTGGATTTTGGAACCTGAAATTAAGTAGGCTATTCGGTCGTTATTAGGGGAGTGCCAAACATAGGTCATCCTAGAGTAGTCCAAACGTAGGTCCACTTCAGAGCAGAATATATAATGTATTTTTCCATTTTATTCCCTGACTTTTTTTTGGAAAACAATTGGAGTTTTTTTTAAATATTATTTTTTTAAACACAAATTGTAAATATAATATGTAAATTGATTTTTTTCAAAAATAATACACCGTCGGTCGTTAGTGGGCCGAAACATTCCTTTCGGCCTATAGTCAGCCGAAACACTCTTAATTAACTAGACTGGGCCTTAATAGACTGGGCTTAGTATGTTTCGGCCCTCTCCGGGCCGAAACACTCTTAATCAATTAGATTCACAATCTAACATAAATTGAGGTCTATCCTAGTGGTTATGGCTTACTCTCCACGAGGGTGAGCTAGGTTTGAATCCTGCTGCATGCAAAATAGCTCATATTTTTTCCTTTTCTATATTAAATTTCAGAAAATATATTAAATTTATATATTTTATTCTATAAATCTAAATATAAAAAATAATATGTCTAATATAATATTCTCATCTATGATGGCATCATGTAGGTTGCTCTTTACTCCATATCACCTAAATAACTAATATGAAATGTGTGTGAAATAAAATAAATGGTATCTCTTTTCCATTTAATGAGTATCAAAACATTTCTCTACAAAAGTTTAAATGGATTACTATTTTGTAGCAAAATTTTCATGGAAGAGCTACAAAAGATTAAATGGATTAGAGATAGCATTTATATTATTTCCCACACATTATTTAGGTGATATGCAACTAAACAACAAGCCACATGATGCAATCATGGATGAAGATGGCATATTGATATTCTACACATTTTCTAATAATTTTAGATATATTATTTGTATTATTTAGATTGATAAAATAAAAGATATAAATTTAAGTTTAACACATTTTTGAAATTTAAAAGAAATTGAAAAAAATCATGGGAGAGCTACAAAAGATTAAATGCATTAATATTTTGTGGCAAAACATTTAATGGGCGAGGTACAAAAGATTAAATGGATTAGGGATAGCATTTATATTATTTCCAAAACATTATTTAGTTGATATGCAACTAAACAACAAGCTACATGTTGCAATCATGGATGAGGATATCATATTAATATTCTACACATTTTTCTGATAATTTTAGATATACTATTTGTAATATTTAGATTTATAAAACAAAAGATATAAATTTAACAAGTTTAATATATTTTCTCAAATTTAATAGAGAAGAAAAAAAATGAGCAATATTGCGTGCAGTAGGATTCGAACCTGGCTCCCTATGTTGAAGAGTAAGCCAACACCACTAGGGTAGCCCTCAGTTTGTGTTAGATATTAAATCTAATAAGTTAAAAGTGTTTCGGCTCGTAGAGGGCCGAAACATACTAAGCCCAGTCTATTAAGGCCCAGTGTAGGTGATTAAGAGTGTTTAGGCCGACTATAGGCCGAAAGAAATGTTTCGGCCCACTAACGGCCGACGGTGTATTATTTTTGAAATATAATCGATTTACGTATTATATTTATAATTTGTGTTTAAAAAATAATATTTATAAAAAAACTCAAACAATTGCACTACACATCATATCCACTTAAATGAAGGGGTATATTGCGTTGCCCCCGACTTCGCCATGTTTACAGCAACAAATACTACCACGGTGATTTATCCTAAGTATTGTATCAAAACTTCCCACCTCGTGTATAAAATAAGGGAAAATCTAATCGTAGGGCGTCCTATATTTGGCAAATCTGTAGAACACTTTGTATGCCGTTTGTAAGCAAATATACGGTTAAGATGCATGGA